>CM037853.1:172548335-172579261 GCA_021234595.1 Delia radicum
TACTGTTGAACCGTGTTCAACAGGAATTTTATGCATCAATCTTTCCCCTATTTTGTTTATCTATTTATCTCAATTATTTTGTACTCAATTTATCTTATTTCTCTATTCTCAGTTCTCCATGAACAAACCCCTTTTTTCTTTTATATATTTTTATTTAAATATTATATATTTAAATGTCATTTATTTTTTTTTATATATATATTAACGGAGTTGGACTCCATATTTTATCTGTTTTTTGTAAAAACAAGTTAGTATTAGAATACCCTGCAATAAAGCAAGAAGCTTTTTAAGTGGAAAAAAAAGAAACCCCTGTGTTCTTTTTTTTATAATACTCACCGACTCATAATCTAATTGGGAAAGGGAGTTACCCACACCCCAACATATGGTCCTTCGATAAAATCCTAGAAAGGCTAGGATTGGAATGAATTAGTGACATTGTGGTCAGCTAATTTTCATCATAGTGGCAGTTGTCTTACAACAACAACTCTAACAACAGCATCAATAGACAAGGTGGTCTATATTAGAACGAAATCACTGCAAGTGCATCTCAGCAGAGGACAGTGACCAGTGTGTTTTTACCAGCATCCCTGAAGATTAACAACATCATTCATCAAAACTCCAACAAGGTGCATACAGCACAACACACAAATAATACCGGCAATACAACATAACCTCCAAATCAAAACTTCAAGAGGAAGTCATCAATGTGGTAAGGAAAGGAATTGAAGGTATGTATTGTGTTTTTAGTTATTTTGTGCGACATTATTTTTTGACTCCACGTAAATTTGAGCCACAAATTAAACCGGGCACACACCAAATTAATTTTTCTTTTAACACAACTTAATGTAAAGTTGTTACAATATTATCGCCCACAAAATACTCGAAATAAATCACCAGCACGATATCTTCAACAAACGCCCGATCAATTTTTAAATATCAAAGATTTTTTATTGATATTATTTATTTTTTTTCGTAAAAACGATACAAAAAAATTAATTTAATATTTCACAAAAGAAGAAGAAAAAATAATAAATAATTTGACATTTTATTTATGTCAATACCCAACACTAGCAGTTCGTAGATCATATACGAAAGCTAAATGTATATGGAAACATCAAGGAAAACGAACTGAAGATCAAGGGGTACCCATACACAAATAGTTCAAAAGAAACAGCAACAAGTGCGGTAAAAGTTAGTTACATCGTGTGCTAATAAAAATTAAAGGTAATTAAATTAAAAAAAAAAAAAAACAAATCCCCTTCAAGTGGAAATATTAAGTTGTTTTTAATAAATTAAAGAAAAAAAAAACGTGAAGAACAAACAACAAAAAAAAAAGAAAAGCAACAAAAAAAAAAAACCTTAAATAAAAGGGCAAATGAAGTGGCATTGGTGAACAATAACAAAAAAATATAAGAGGACAACCGTTATCGTGACGTCATTTTAAACGTTTGAAGAAAATAAGGGTGCCTCAAGTCAACAAAATATATCACGGGGAAAATTGTGTAGTGCCGGTGATTAAAATAAATTTTTAGTTTAATAAATTGTTTTAATTTAAAAGTGGTGGCTATTTTGAGGAACAAAATTTAAAATTTTTTTTGGAGAAAATATTAGTGTGGAGCGATTTTTTAAAAAAAACTCTTAAGAATTTTATTGGTGAAATAAATCAACTACAAAAAAAATAAAAATTGGTTTTTTGGAAGAACAACAATAAAATAAATAAAAAAAAATTTTTCTGGAGAAAATTTATTAGAGTGGTGCGGTTTTTCAAATTTTAAAAAATTTTTTGATGAAATTTTTAAGCAGTGGTGCAACACAAAAATAGAAGAAATTAGAAAATTTGGAAATTAGAGTGGCACGAAACCCTATTTTAAAAAAAAAAAAATTTTTTTTTTTAATATTAATGTGCCAAATTAAAATTTATTGCAAAATTTTTCAAAAATTAGAGTGGCCCGGAAAATTATTTCTTGCAAAAATAGAGTGGAGCGGTTTTACGAATTTACACAATTCTTTAAATATTTTGTGGTAAAATTTTATTGATTTAAATATCACTTCGTGAAGAAGTTTTGGAAAAATTAGAGTGGAGCGGTTTAACTTATTTTGGAAATAAGTTCGTTAATAACGATTTTTAAGGAAAAAATTCGAATATTCTGGTCGTTCTTTACGGAGCAAGAGTAAGTTTACACATTTGTACACACATTATACACACATTGTATACACATTTTGTATATAAAAAATAATAAATTCCTCAAATTTGATTCTGGTCAATAGGGTTGTTTTTCGACTCGGGTAGGCAATAACAATGATAGCATCAAAGAGAAGATGTAAGTTCGACCTGCAACAACTAACGGGGTTCTGCGCGAACTTTGAAAAAACGAGTTCGGCAAGCAATACGTTCGCTTCTTTAAGTGTAAAACGCGATGAACTAGACAGAAGATGGCTCAAACTAGTGGGGTCTTATGAAGAATATGTAGTAGGGGAAGAAAAAGTAAAGGACGAAGACTTAAAAAATGAATTGGTTTCAAACTATGAAGAGGCTAGTGAGTTATACCAGAAATATAAGGCAACGATTTTAGATCACTTGAAAGCAATTGAAACGAAACCAACCGAGCAGGTGGTGCACAGGTCGTCTTTCAAGCTCCCAGCTTGTGACATCCAATCCTTTGAAGGGGGGTATGCAAAATGGCCAGCCTTTCGAGACATTTTTCAAGCTGTGGTAGGAAAGGAATCGTCCCTAGCGCCGTCCCAAAAATTAAATTATTTAAAAAACCAAAGTAAAAGGGGAAGCTTTTAATGTAATAAAAGATTTCGATTCTGTCGATGACAATTTTAACTTGGCCTGGGAGGCATTGAAAAACAGATTCGAAAACAAAAGACTGTTGGTAAACGACCAAATGAAAAAGGTTTTCGCAATACAGGCATCCCAAACGGAAACTCTAAAATCTATTAGATATATTAAGAATACAGTGGCCGACTGTTTATCGATTTTAAAAACCTTCAAGGTTGAAGTAGCGGATAATGATCCCTTCTTACTACATCTAGTAACTGCAAAACTTCCTGAGGAAACTCTACGCGCCTGGGAATGTACAATAGAAAACCATAGGGAGTTGCCATCATGGGGTCAACTTAGCGACTTTCTCTCATCTAGAATAGAATTTTTGGAAACAATGAGCGAAGTAAGAAAGCCCTTAGGCAGGGATAATCAGCCATCAAAATCCCAATCATTTTACGTGCAGGCTGAAACAAATAAACAAAATTACAGCTGCAAAAAATGCAACCAAAATCATCCGTTGAAAATTTGCAGTCAATTTAAAAGCGCTTTCCCCAAATGAACGTCTCAGATTCGTTTTTAATAACAAATATTGTGTCAACTGCTTGTCGACTACCCATTTTAAATCAAAGTGTCAAAGTAATTACACTTGTAGTATATGCAACAAAAAGCATCATACAATGTTGCACCTTGAAAAGCGCGATAATACGGAAAACTTCAAGAACACGAAACCTCAATCGCAAACGAATTTTCAAGATAAGGAAAAACCTTCATCTTCAAACCCACGACCGCCAGTTAAAACATTTACCACTCAAGTTAGTGATAATGGTCCGTCGGATGAAAATACTTTGGAGGAGATTCAGGCTAACTTTGTTCAAGCTGACGAGACTACGGTTTTGCCCACTGTAATTGCACAAATCGAAAGTGCAGGCGAATTATTCACGATTCGAGCCTTAATTGATACCGGATCTGAAAAAAGTTTCATTACTACTAGTATGCAACAAAAGTTTTCAATACCTTTCCATAACAAAAATTCAAAAATTTCTGGATTAGGTGGGGCAGTAGTAGGCAAATCAAAAGGAATGTGCAATGTTACTGTAAAATCTAGAATTTTAGACTTCAAAGTAAAAATCAATGCAGTAGTGGTACCGAAATTATCCAATTTTTTGCCTTCACGACCTTTTAAATTAACAAGTTTTGAAGACATCAAAGATGTAACCCTTGCTGATCCGTATTTTTATAAACCGGCCGGAATTGATATGATTATTGGAAGTAATTATTTACCAGTTATTAACCTTACGGGCGTAAGGTTGAATGTTATGGGCACATTTGAAGCCAGAGAGTCTCATTTTGGTTGGTACTTATTGGGACCTGAACCCGCAAGCCAAATCAACTCATTTTCGACTTCAGTTTCGACATCAGATGATTTTCTTCTTCACGAACAGATAAAAAAGTTCTGGGAACTTGAAGAAATCGAAAAAGATATTCCGGCCACCGAAGCCGATATATATTGTGAAAATTTTTATAAAACATCCACTATTAGACAATCAGATGGTCGCTATATTGTGCGACTTCCCTTTAAAGAGGAATTCCCCCGTGATATTTTTTTAGGTCCTTCAAGGAACATGGCCCTAGCACAGTACCATAGGATGGAAAAAAACGCTAGATAAAACGCCGGACTTGAAGAAACAATATCGTCAGGTTCTCCAAGAATATATTGACTTGGACCAAATGGAACCAGTTTCACACTCGAAAACAATAGGTGAAAAACATTTTTAATTTTTTTTACCCCACCATGCGGTTGTTCAACCCGAAAGTAAAACCACAAAAGTACGAGTGGTTTTTAACGCATCAAAGAAAACCAATAGTGGATTCTCCTTGAACGATGTTCTACATCAAGGCCCAACTCTTCAGACCGATTTAATGCAAATTGTACTTAGTTGGCGATATTACAAATACGTCTTCACTGGCGACATTGAAAAAATGTTCCGCCAAATAATAATACATGAAGCTGATCGACCCTACCAGCAAATTTTGTTCCGTAATGAGACGGATAATTTCGTAAAACCCTATCAAATGAAAACAGTCACATTTGGAGTGAACTGTGCGCCTTTTTTGGCTATACGAACTCTAAAGCAGTTAAGTGAGGACTGCAAAAATGTATATCCAAAGGCATCCACTATTTTAAATACAGAAATCTATGTAGATGATATTTTGTCTGGAGGACATACTCTTGAAGAGGCAAAACTGAAACAAAATCAAATAACTCAGGCGTTAAAATCTGCAGGCTTTCCCATGAAGAAAATAACAGCCAATAACAACTTTCTTCTTGAACATTTGGCCCGGGAGGATCTTCTTGACGAAGATTTTTTGAAGTTCGACGATTCTAGCACCATAAAAACTTTGGGTATTCGCTGGAATGCAAAATCAGACTTTTTTTATTATGTAGTAGAGCCTAACCAAATTGTGCCCTCCTCTACAAAAAGGCAGATTTTATCATGTATTGCGAAGCTATTTGACCCCCTGGGCTGGTTAGGTCCAATTGTCGTGATTGCCAAACTTTTGATGCAAGAGTTGTGGGAAAGAAAATTAGATTGGGATGAAGGTGTCCCACCCATTATTTTAATAAAATGGAACGAATTTCTTAAAAATTTACCCCTAATTTCTACATTGAAAATCCCTAGATGGGTACATTTTTCGCTAAACCACCATATACAGATACACGGATTTTGTGATGCGTCTGAAAAAGCGTATTGCGGAGCAGTCTACATGCGATCTGCGACTTCAGACGGAGAAATCGGCAGCCATTTGTTAGTGGCAAAAACAAAAATCGCCCCTATAAAAAAGACCACAATCCCCAAACTAGAATTATGTGGCGCTTTATTACTTTCAAGGCTAATTAAAAGTTTAATGGAAAACGCAAAGTTCTCTTACGAACTATACTTGTGGACGGACTCCTCTATAGTCCTCGGGTGGCTACAAAAACCACCTAACACTTTAAAAACTTTTGTTGCAAATAGGGTAACAAAAATTATTAGTATTGCCAGCAATAAACACTGGAAACATGTGAAAACCGACGACAATCCAGCAGATTTAGGTACCCGCGGTTCCACACCTCAAGAACTTATCGAGAGTAACCTATGGTGGCATGGGCCCACCTGGCTTCAACAACCTACTGAACTTTGGCCAAAACCACGAGTTTTTGATCCAACAGACTTAGAAACCAAAAAGATCTCAGCCTTTCATCTAAAAACTACCCCAGCCGACACCAGCAGCACAGATATTTTTCACCATAGTGAATCTGACAACATATTAGAAAACTTTTCATCTCTCCCTCGAGCCTTAAGGGTCGTGAGTTATTGTTTTCGTTTCATCAATCGAAGCCGAAAACTCTCATTTAAAACTGAACAGTTTATAACTACAGAGGAAATTCTATTCGCGAAAAGGCGACTAATTTCAATCGCTCAGAAAACTCACTTTTACAAAGAGTATGAATGCCTTAACGGAAAACGGCATATAAACAAAAAAAGCAGACTTCTTACTTTGAGTCCATTTCTCGACAAAGATGATTTATTACGTGTCTCCAACAGTAGACTTAATAACTCAGGATTAAGTTATACAGAGCGCCATCCTATAATAATTCCCGAAAAATCACGCTTTGCTAATCTTTTTGTCGAATATACCCATACAATTTTGCTTCATGCTGAACATCACATAATGTTACGGGCTATAAGACAAGAGTTCTATATACCTAGACTTAAAAATTTGGTACGAAAATGTATTCGAAACTGCAAGGCATGCACTATATACAAGCACAAAATTCAACATCAAATTATGGCCGCTCTCCCCCCTGAAAGAGTAAATTTTTCATTGCCTTTTACCTACACCGGAGTCGACTTTGCCGGCCCGTTCAATATAAAATCATCAAAACTACGAAGTGTCAAGTTAATCAAAGCATATGCAGCCGTCTTTGTTTGCTTCTCTACAAGAGCAGTTCATTTGGAAGCCTGCTCAGATCTTTCTACAGACGCATTTCTTGCCTGCTTTGACCGGTTCACCGGACGTCGAGGTTTTCCTAAAACCATGTTTTCGGATAATGGTCGAAATTTTCTTGGGGCTAGTTTAGCCTTACTAAAAACCTACAACGAATTCTTGAAAACGACCGAAAAGGCCTTAGTAGAAAAATATGGTGCCCACGGATTTACCTGGTCATTTATTCCACCATATGCACCCCACATGGGCGGCCTCTGAGAGGCTGCCGTAAAAAGCATGAAATCTCATCTTAAAAAGGTAGCTGGTAATCTCAACTTTACTTTTGAAGAATTTGCTACAATGCTAATCAGAATTGAAGCTTTATTAAATTCGCGTCCAATGACTCCATTGACCGAAAACCCGTCCGAACTACTTCCCTTGACTCCAGGTCATCTTTGAGAGGTGCTTCACTCATTGCTCCTCCTGAAGCTCCAGAAGAACCTCCGCTAGAAAAATTGAGTCACCTAAAACGATTTGACCGACTAAAAGCTCTTCAACACATCTTCGCCCGTCGTTGGAAAAACGAATATATTACCGAACTTCAGCGAAGAGTTAAATGGAAAACTGAACAACACAACATAAAGCCAAACGACTTTGTCATCGTGAAAGATGATTTGTTACCACCCACCGAGTGGCGTCTGGGACGCATTACCAAAGTGATATATGGAAAAGACAGCAACGTGCGAGTAGCCGAAATCAAAACACAAAATGGAATTATAATGCGCTCGATAGCTAAATTGTGTCTTTTACCAACCTCTAATACCCCACTTACACCAACCGCACAGAAATCCTTAAATTAATCCACCCGATTCAAAATCAAAAAGCCCTGATAAAAAAGAGAAACAGTCGCTAAACAAAATTTCTAATAACACAGTACATATACATTCTTTTCTTCCTCTCTAGCCATCATCATGCCCCGATGCAATTTGTGTCTAAAAAACCACGCCGTCCGGCACTGCCGCACTGTTCGCCCCTGACGAACAACGTGGGGGAATCGAGTACGGGGTGTTCGACGTCTCCGCAACCTGCACACCACGCACCCATTATGGACCGATCGCCCGTTGGCGACTACCGTTGCGCGAAGAAGCCATTCGTGTACCACCGCCTATTACGGATCCACTGTTAGTGGAGCATTTTTCAACCATCAAGTCCAAGGCACATCCCTTCGCGACTTGCCGTTCCATTGATGGAGTTAGTGGTCATCGGACGCTGGCATCCATAATAAGACCAGAGGTGATCCAGCCAGCAGAAACCCTACCCAAGGCGCAAAGATCCATCTTTGGGTGGGTCATCCATGGAGTTTTGAACCACAAAACATCCTCGCGCGGGAGTATGTTGAACCGTGTTCAACAGGAATTTTATGCATCAATCTTTCCCCTATTTTGTTTATCTATTTATCTCAATTATTTTGTACTCAATTTATCTTATTTCTCTATTCTCAGTTCTCCATGAACAAACCCCTTTTTTTCTTTTATATATTTTTATTTAAATATTATATATTAAATGTCATTTATTTTTTTTATATATATATTAATGGAGTTGGACTCCATATTTTATCTGTTTTTTGTAAAACAAGTTAGTATTAGAATACCCTGCAATAAAGCAAGAAGCTTTTTAAGTGAAAAAAAGAAACCCCTGTGTTCTTTTTTTTATAATACTCACCGACTCATAATCTAATTGGGAAAGGGAGTTACCCACACCCCAACAATTACTATTTATTTTGCTTGTGTACAACAAATTTAAAAATAAATCACTTTTTTTATCACTTTTTATTAAATTTATAACACTTTTATAATAAAGAATAAATTCATTTAAGAGATGCATGCCAATTTAATATTGCACAGGCTTTCATGGTAGACCTGGTGGTGACTACCAAATTGTTCCTTCTCCCACTAAAAATATCACAATTACAATTAACATCACTGCGTTGTTTTCCTATTTTCATGTCTTTTTGTTTAATAGTATTGAATTTGTTCGGACTGAGCGCTTCTCACAACTTCTTTTCACAAAATCGTTAACAAGAATGACACTAAAAGGCTGAAACGCTCACAAAAAACAGACTGAATATTTTATTGTTGGCGCAACTATAATTTGACTGTAGTTAGAGAGAGGAATATGATAATAAATACCATATTATGATTTAATATTATAACCGAAAGAAAGAGAGATTTTTACTATAACATGATTAAAGCAACCATATTATTGGTGAAATATGATTTATATTGTAACAATTATTTTTGGATGCCGGAAGCATAGTTTGTCTTTCTCTGCGTGTATTATTAGAAGCGGTATATTTAATGAGAATATATAACAATTTTTATTTTAAAACTTCATCGGATATATTGGTGGCATTTTTTTAATGGCCTCTAAGAAGTCATAGTAAAAAGTTTTGCTGTAAACATAGGCTTATTTTTATAGATCTTTATTTATTTTCTTCAATTTATACCCCTATATCTCTAGGAGAAGTAGTTGTATTAATTATATTTGTATTTAAAACTTGTGCGTTGTGCAAACAGAAAAAGAAACGTATTGTTAGTAAAAATTAATGAAATGCAGATATTCAATTTAAGTATAGAAATTTTTATTTGTTAAAATCGGCATACAAAGTGCTGCACTTACTTACTGTGTATTTAGTTGAAGATAGAACAACCACTACTTTACAATACCAATAATGTAAGGTTGGCAACCTATACAATGTAGATACCGCTATCCTATACAAAATCATTTCACTGTACCGTAACCGTTTTCCTTAGTACCGCTTTCAAAAAAGGAGGCAAAAGTAATTACCGCTAAAATAACTAAACACTTAGTTACTTTTAACAATTGAAAAACTACTAACAATTGCAGTAAAATATCTAAAAGTGTTGTAAGAATAACTGAACATTTTTTACTACAAAAGTTTTAAAACAACTGTAGAAAAGTTTTAGCACAACTGTGAAAAAAATATATGTTTCTTTTAATTACACTAAAAATTTGTATTTCGTACATCCTACTTAAAAACTAGGGAACAAACAAACAAGTTGTGTGGTAACTGTGAAACATTTTTGAGTGATGGCTCCGACAGAACTTAATCGGAAAGAAGAAGAAGACCAATACCGTTCTTAGTTTCGGTTGCCAACCTTGCAATAAAGTCTCAGTATTGTTGAAACAATCTATTTTAATGCCTACCATTCCATTCCCATGTATTCAAATTCTATATTATTTAAAATTCAAATAGAACTATTGTAATATTTTTTTAATATCACAGATTTTTAAGCTAAATCTACTTAGTTCAACCAATATTGAAGCTAGATTCTACTCTGGGAGTGTCTGCTCCTTCGTTTACGATTGCAAAATATTGTGTGGCGGAGTTTAAACGAGGCCGTATGAGCTGCCAAGACTAACACCGTAGTGGTCGACCAACTGGAGTGTGCACGCCAGAAACGGTTAAGAAAATCCATAAAACAGTAATAGATGATCGTCGGCTGAAGGTGCGTGAGATGGCTGAATTAATAGGCATTTCAAAAAGAGCTATACATCGCATATTAAAAATATGCGATGAAGATGATGAAGCTGTGAGCATGATAATTGCCGCGTTTGCTCACAATAGAACAAAAACAACGTCGTGAATATGTTTCAATGAAGGGTTTCGCGATGTTTCACTGCAAGAAAGCCGAATTTTTACGTCGATTAGTAAACATGGATGAGACATGGATCCACCTCTCCACTCCAGGCAATGGCATGCCGTCCGTTTTTTGGTATAATAATAATAATAAATTCCTGGGATTCCTAGTTGGAACATAGGGCCAGTATAAGCGAAGTATAATATTAATTTATTATCTTCAAAAAGTAAAAAAAAAATATTATGCTAACTTGTTGCAGCGTTTAAGTCATGAAATTAAGGATAAAAGGCCGCATTTGGCGTAAAAGATAGTGTTGTTTCATTAAGTGATGCACGAGTTCACACATCCACTATTGCGATGGCCAAAATCACAGAATCAAATTTTGAATTGCTTCATCACGCACCTTATTCGCCACAGTTGGCTCCCTCTGATTATTTTCTATTTCCAAACTTGAAAACATGGCTCAGTGCTAAAATATTTGCAAAAAATGAAGAGGTGGAGTCTGCGGTTAATGGCTATTTTAACGAGCTAGACAGTTCTTATTCTAAAACCGGGTATCAAAGCGAACATTGTATAATAATTTTGTAAAAAGTAGATTTCCGTAAAATATCAAACAATTTTCTTAAAATATGCATTTTAATGCAAAATATGCAAATATATGCATTTATATGCATCAAAAAATGTCAAAATATGCATTTCCAGCTGAATATGTAAAAATATTTATTTATAGCATAATATTCAAAAATATACAATATCAAATCGGTGCCATTTTGATGCAAATTTGTTGATTTCGAAAAGATATTTGGTTAACATTGCCCTCCAGCTAACGACAGAAAATAACTTTCGAGCCCTAGTTATAATTGAATGGTTTATTGTAAAACTTGATAAGCCACACTTTATTTTTTAGTTTGTTTCCGCCTTTTAAAGGTTAACAAACTGCAACGAATATGGCTTTTGCAGGGCCTTTATACTCTAGGTAATTGCAACAAGTGTTTAAGCAAGACTTCTATCAAATATAAATCAATGGATGCCTAGAAAACAGCGAAAATCCATAAAACACTAAATGTGGCTTATAAAGTTTTTACAATAAGCGCTTCAATCATGCAAATGCATGTTTTTGCCTTAAGTCTTAAAACAGGGTAAACAAAATATATTTGGAAATCAAAGAGATTGCCTAAAAATTGCGTCGATTTGTTAGTGCATATTTTTGCATATTTTGCTATATTTTTACTTACTTTTCTTTCAATGCATATTTTTACTTATTTTGGATATTTTTATTGATTTTTTCTTAGTTTTTGTAAAATTTCACTTTAAATGTTTAATATAATTTTTATTAAAAATAAAAATTATGTTTTTTCGACCTTTAATTGTGCAATGAAAATGAAAATTATTCAAGTTTGAGGCCATACTTTATATTTCTTTATTGGGATATTGTCCTAACAAATAATCTCTAGAGCTTTTGTTTTCAAATTTATTAATTGACCACTTTCACGAATGTGTTGATAGATCTATTTCGGGAATTTTCTAGGTTCCCATTATCAGAACACATTTTGAAAGAAGTGACAATCCCATGCAAAACATCAAATATTCATATAACTTAGTTATCCTACTAAATGGGAACTAATATATGAACTTGCAGTTAAAGATTATCACCATTGATCAAATATAAATTGAAAACTTGTTCATTATGTGCAAGCTCTACCTTTAGTAGATGTACAATACACGCTTTTTGTTTTTATACTCCTTTTTATTTTTACACTTGTTTTTTTATTTAAAAACAAGATGTAAAGGGGAAGTAAACAAGACCGTACTTTGTCTTTTTTACAAGTTTACAAGCCTAGAACTTGAATAATTTTCATTTTCATTGCACAATTAAAGGTCGAAAAAACATAATTTTTATTTTTAATAAAAATTATATCAAACTTTTAAAAATAATTGTAATTTGTATGTATTTACACAGGCGCGGCTCCAGGAAATGATTTTGGGGAGGGAAGTTTTTAACTAACTTTTTTATTATTTTTTACATTTTTACATTTTTGTTTTTATAGTTTTTTTCGTCCCCCTGGAATCGAGCCTGAATTATAGGAATTTTAATATAATAGTACATTCACTTTGAGCTAGAAAATACATTTATTGGGTTTTCGTTCCAAAATACTCTCGAAACTACAAATACCCATCAAACATGACACGATAGGGACACTTTAGCATTCCGCATTACATAAATGAAACCCGTTAAAAATGGTAATAATCATTATCAAGGGGCATCCGTTTCGCTCTTTCGAAAAATGAAAATTTGTTTCAAAAAATATTAAGTGACTTCGAAGGATGAAAGCTCTCTTATATTGTTAAGTAAGAGCGAAAGAGCATAATAAGTGTTGCAACTTTTTAAAATGCAAAAAGCGCTACTTTTTATATAATAACACTTAGTAATTTTTAGGCGCTACGAAATAACCCCCAATGAAATAACACCCAAACGACAAAATGAAATAACCCCCAATGAAATAAATCCCAAAAAAAAATGAAATAAGTCCCAACAAAAAAAAAATTAAATAATACCCAAAAGAAATGAAATATTCCCCAAAGGTGAAAATGAAATAACACCCAAATTTGGGGGTTGTTTCATAATGAAATAACTCCCAAAGGAAGAAATGAAATAACCCCCAATGAAATAAGCTCCAAAGAAATGAAATATGTCCCAAATTTTTTTTTTTTTGTTTTCATAGTTTTGATTCTTTTGTTACACTGTTCAGTTTTCTGCGTGGCGGCCTGCGGCCGATCTTAGGGGTTTTCTCCTCCATAGGACGCGGCAGGTGGCTTCGCTGAATACAGTTTTCCTGCGCGCGTCTCATTATCTTCCCTAGTGTGACGCGCGCAGGGAAACTTTATTCAGCGAAACCACCTGCCACGCAGAAAAACTAACAAATATTAAAAAAATTTCACTTTTAGCAAAATGAAATATCCCCCGAAAAATATGAAATAACCCCCAAAATAATTGCATATGAAATAATCTCCAAAGAATTTAAATTTTGGGCTTTATTTCATTGGGGGTTGCTTCATAATGAAATAATCTCCAAACCGTAAGATGAAATAATCCCCAAAAAAAATGAAAAAACCCCCAAACAATTTTACACAATTTTTTTTGGGGGTTATTTCATTTTTGGCCGTTGGCGGTTATTTCATTGGGGGTTATTTCGTTGCGCCAATTTTTTATATTTTAAATCGAACTTTTTATAAAAGTAATGTTTTTAAAATTCTTCAGATAATGTATACAAATTTTGTTTTATCAGTTACCTAACTTACCTCAGAGTTCCTCTATCAACTTATTACATTTTAGAGGCTACATTTTTAACTCGATAAAGATAATTAAGTGGTTTAAAAATTTTAAAATAATTAAACATCTTGACTACCATCGTCAAGAAGTAAATTGTAAAAAATTATATTCAGAGTTGCCAAATAATTACTTGAAAAGATAAAATTTTGTTAATTTTTTTGAGCTAATAAGACCTAAAATATTCATGTACATAAATAAAAACTAAATTTTTGTTTACAGTTTTGTCCCGACGTTTCGTCGATTATTTGTCGACTTCTTCTGAGGATTCGTAAATTTTGATATTATTACATTCAAAAATTTTTTATAAATAATTTTACATTTAATATGTAACATACAACAAAAATCACGAATTTGACAATAAAAACACATCCTAACTTAATATCACAGATTAATTGTTTGACCTTTTTTGATGGAATCTTTTAAATTTTTTTTTTTAAATATAGAACAGTCTTATCTTTAATATTTTTGTCGACGAAAAAATATGAAAATTTATTTCCAGGGTAGAAAGCAGTTCATCTATTGTGCATAATTTTTGAAAAACTGACCGATCGGAAGAAGAATTTTTCAAATACTGTAACGGCTGATTCACTTAACTACGCTATCTTATGAGAGACTTCGCTACCTTTTGCCCGGCCGTGCTCATGGAAAATGGGGGGGATCTTTTATCCCTTAAGATAGACGAAAGCCAGTTACTATTAAAATAAAATTATAGGTAGCATTTCTTAATATCGACTTTGCCATAAAATAAGAGAAATAATAAAAAAAAATTAAGAAGAGAGGAAAAGAACGATGAAGTTTAGAAGAAAAGGTATAAGATGAAAACACCCTTAAATATTCTCTACCCACCCAACCTGCTATCATTGCAATCAACATTTTGATAGCCCATTTTGAAGCCTAACCGCGTATATCTAAACTTTTCGTGGAATTATGGAACACAAATTAACAAGTCATTATATTAACCATTCATTTATTAAAACAAAACAAAACAAATAAGGGACTTATAGATATTTATAAAAACCATATTTTTAGAAAGTGTTAATTATCATGAAGACCATATGAAAACTTAAATTAGAATGCAAAAAAAAAAATTTAATAAAAATTAAGAGTTTAATTGTTTTTATAAACGGTTTTCAATAAAAAGAGATAAATTGAAAATTCAATTATTTAAATTGAGATATCAAAGTAAAACATTATATAAAAAAAAAATCTAAACGTTCTTAATATAAAAAAAAAAAAAATCCTAATCTAATAGCTCTATTTTTATAACAGTTTTTAAAATTGATATGTATTTTAATTATATATATATATATACATATTAGGGCGGGTCGATTTGTAGGGAGTGAAAAAATTCACCAATTTCCCTATGATTTCCGTATTCTATGGGTTATTCCATGAAAATTTGCCAAAGAACCATACCTCTATCGTTAAATCGAGTCCCCTACTTTTTGTTGGTAGATTTTTTCCCAAATTGACGTTCGTATGAAATATTACCTACACGTTCACATCCATAACTCAAAAACTATTGACCGGGTTTAATCTCATTTTGATCAATTTACAAAAAAAAATCTCCAACATTGGTCCAACGGTTCAAAAGTTACGGGTATTTTTGTCCAAATTTTGGACCATTTTTCCATTTTTTCATGATTTTGTCCAAGAATATTACTTTCATGACCATTTTTTTGGCTCAATCCATTATTTAATTCAATTTACAATTCAAAACGAAGAGTTTAAGCCCACAGTTATCAAAAGCAATGTGTAAGGAGTAGACGTGTTTTTTTGTTGCTCTTCATTGCATCGCGTTTTTTTAAGCTAAAATCCAATTTACAAACAATTGTTTTCTGTACAACAACACCAACATATATATATATATAAAAGGAGTTTTAAAGCAATAACAATATTAAGTATTGCTTTTAAGTTTTTTTTTTTTTTTTTTTTTTTTTTTTTGCTGAAATTAATTTGCAACAATCTTTTGTCAACAATAACTCAATTATTTATTAACATCATCATCATCTATTTACAATGGTAGGCAAAGGAAAGAATGCGCGAAAACAAATTTCACCCTCCTCTTCTCCTCAATCTAAAATTCAACGCACTGTCTCCCCTTGTCATAATGATTGGATGCAGTTCAGTGCTGCCGCTAGAGAAAAATTGAGTGAAGTAGATTTTGGAAAAAAGTGAAGTAGATTGAATAAAATTGAAGTAGTATACATTTTTAAAAACAAAACAATATAATTCATTTTATTTAATAAGAAAAACAAAAAAATGACTGTTGTTTTTTTGAAAACTTTACTTGCGAGTTCACTTACATATGTTTGTTTTTCTTGAAATATGGAACAGAAAACCATAAATATGTTCTTTTAAAAGAAAATTGGAGTTAAAAAAATGGCCAAAGAAGTAGTTTGCGGTAAATGATTTTTTAAATAATTACATCGGCTACAGTCGACTTTGATTAGCCGCCCGCCGCCGACATTTTTGAGTCGACTTGTATCTTTGTCCGTACGTTATTAACTCACAACAATTTGACAGTTCACGCAATGACACTTTTACAAAGCAAAAATAAAGGGTTGCCATTCCAGCGATGAAAAATAGCGTTTGCATATGTTCAGTGATTAAAACCACTATTTTCATCGTAATTAAGGGAATAGGAAAAAACAATTAGGTAATATAGGGAAAAAATTTGAAGCAGAACAAAAAGTGAAGCAGATTTTTGGAAGAAGGAGTGACGAAGTAAATTTTGTGAAAATGAAGCAAAATACTTCGATTGAAGTAGTAGCGGCAGCACTTGATGCAGTTATTAGATGAGAAGTTAAATATTCAAAAAGAGCTAATAGTTGAATCTCTCACTAATACACTCAAAGCTAGTGAGAAAAAGATTATAGAGCGTATAGATGTATTATCTGGTGAGTTATCTAATCTGAAAACATCATTGACAGAGATCGAAAAACGAGTAGCAATAGCTGAAAGCGCTCAACTTGAAATTATTGACAAAGTAAACAAAGAATTATTTACAGTGAAGGCCAAATTTGAATCACTGCAAAATAATGTTGTTGCTTCTGATTTAATTATTACTGGTATTGCCGAAATTGAAAATGAAAACATTATAGACACTTTTTCAAAAATCTGCCACACAATAAAATTAAGACCACCACAAGTTAAAGAGTCTTTTCGGTTAAAATCCAGAAATAGTAAATCTAGCTCAATCTTGGTTAAACTTCACTCACCGCATGACAGAAACCTGCTTTTTTCGATCCATTGCTGGGTTTTGTAAAGTTAATAAAAGATCATTACACAATGCGGACATTGGTCTATCTTCTGACGCAAACATATATGTTCACGAGTGTCTTACTGATAGCAACAGGGAGTTAATGTTCTACTGCTCTCAGCTAAAGCGTAATGGTAAACTAACATCTTCGTTTTCGATTCGTGGTAAAGTTTATGTTAGAGTTGAGAAAAATAATGAAGCTATTTATGTTACCGATACGGCAAGCGTTGATGCTTTGATTGCACCCAAAATTAAATAGTATCATGTGTGTCTTTATATACATTTTGTTTTTAAATTTAATATTTTATGCTTTAAATTTAATCTTTTATGCTTTTTTGTGCAATTTTTAATCATTTCTTAAACATTTATTTTTATTTAAGACATTATGTTACGCCATTTTTATTAACAATCGCGGGTTTATTTAAAAATATTGTTATCATTAATGATGACTACTAATACGAACAGTGCTTCTCAAAATTTAAGAACAATTCTGGGGATCGTAAGTAATAATCATAAAGGCTTTCAAATTTGCCATATGAATTCAAGAAGCCTGAATAACTCAAAAATCGACTACTTGAAATACATCTTATCTGATAGTAAAATTGATGTTCTATGTGTCACTGAAACTTGGTTTGATTCAAATAATAGCGATGATATGTATAATCTCTTGGATTATAAACTTTTACGTCATGATAGAAAAAATGGTTTAAAAGGTGGAGGCATTGCAATATACTACAGAAAAGGTTTGAAGGTTAAGATTCTACTAAAATCGGATGTCAAAAATGTTGTTGAATACCTTGGCGTTGAATTTGAGGGCTCGAATAAGACAAAATGCTGTTTGATGTGTGTTTACAATCCTCATAAATTAAATCCACTTACTGATGTTTTTGATAAGTTAAATCACTTTATTGTATCCTATGAAAATATTATATTATGCGGAGATTTTAATATTGATTTGTCGTGCGATAATGTAAGATCACAATGCCTTTTGGATGGTATAAGCTCGTGTGGACTAACAATTATTAACTCTTGGCATACCCGCTTTGCGCCTAATGATAAACCAGCTTTGCTTGATCTGATATGTTCCTCTGACGTTTCTACAGCTGTTCACTATGACCAATTTTCTCTTGCAGGAGTTTCTGACCACGATCTTCTGTTTTACGCTTGTGACATAAATATGTTTTATGATAGAACTGGCGCTCATATTTTAATCCATGACTTCAAAAATATCAATACTCAACAACTTAGCTTAGATGCTGCGAATATTTTGTGGAATAATTGTTGGTTTTTCAACGATATTAATGACAAGCTAAATTGCTTTGCTAATAACATTTTATTACTTTATGACAAACATGTTCCTATCAGGAAAATAAAAATCAATAATAATAAACAGCCATGGTTTAATTCTGAGGTAAAATCGGCTATCAAACAGCGTGATAGACTTTATGCGATCTGGAAATCAAGGCAAAATGACCACAACTGGGAAAATTATCGCATTGCAAGAAACAAAGTGCATGTTGTTACCAAAAACATGAAAAGTTTATTCTATCAAAGTAAACTGAATGCAAACATTCCGTCTAAGGAGCTGTGGAAGAATCTCGAGCAAATTGGTGTTAAAAAAAGGAAAACTGAATGTGATATTTGTCCTGAAATCATGAATGACTTCTTCCTTAAATCCACTGTTAGAAGTAATGCAGAATATTTTAATGAAAACCCTAATCTTCTGTATCAAGGAAACCCATTGTACTTTGAACCATTTACTGTCGAAGATGTTGGAAAATCTATTACTTCAATAAAATCGAATGCTGTTGGATATGATGGTATAAATATTAAATTCATCAAACTTATTTTACCCTTTGTGTTGCCTCCCTTAACTCATATCTTTAACCATATCATTACGACTTCTCATTTTCCAAAATCTTGGAAAATTGCTAATATCATCCCTGTTGGTAAGAAGAACCAGCCTACTTTACCTGAAGACTATAGACCAATCAGTATTTTATCATCTATTTCCAAATCATTTGAACGTTTAATTTCGCAGCAAATTGTCAAGCATTTGGTAAGCAACAGCCTTCTTACGGATAATCAATCTGGTTACAGAGCAGGTAGAAGCTGTAGTACTGCCTTACTTAAGGTCCTTGAAGACATTCGTCCGTCGTTTGATCGTGGTGACCTAACTGTGGTCGTTCTGATTGATTTTTCAAAAGCTTTCGACACTGTGAATTATGATGTACTATTGATAAAACTGATTAAGTATTTTGGTTTCAGTAATTCCGCTTCTAAACTTATCAGATCGTATTTGTCAGATCGGTCACAAAGAGTAAGTTGCATGGAGTCCTTCTCAACTACTAAACCCGTTTATTCTGGGGTACCCCAAGGTTCGATTCTTGGTCCTATTCTGTTTAGTATTTTATCAACGATATAGTTTACTGTTGCAAAAGCGCTAGCATTCATTTATATGCAGATGACGCCCAAATATATCTTTCACGCCCACCTGGACTTTTAGAAGATCTGAGCTGTCGACTAAGTGAGGACTTGAACGAAATTTGCTGTTGGTCTTTGAAAAACAATCTTTTAATTAACGCCTCGAAAACACAAGCCTTAATAATCGGCAGTTGTTCTGCTGAGATATTACCAGATATTACCATGCAAAATGTAGTCATTAAATATGTGAGAGTTGTAAAAATCTTGGATTTTTAATTAATTCTGACCTAAATTGTAAAGATCATATTAATTACACAATTACGAAAATGTATTGCGCTCTACGGAAACTCTGGTATTCATCGGCGTTTGTGCCAAGTGACATTAAGCTAAAATTGGTAAAAACTTTAATTGTACCTATTTTAACTTACGGTTGCAATTGTTTTTGGAAATCTTGATGCTGAATCTAATAATAAATTGCAAATGGTTATCAACAATTGTGCTAGATATGTATTCAACAAAAGAAAATATGATCGGATATCTAAGTACTCTATTCAAATCTTGGGAAGCAGTTTAACTTCATATCTAAACATTCGAAATTTAATATTTTTACACAAGCTTATACATACGAAGGAACCTGATTATTTATATCAAAAAATAAATATGTCCAGATCAAGTCGTACGACTAACATTAACACTCCGGCTTACAATTATTCATCATCCTCGAGATTGTTCTTTGTTAGTGCTGTGAAATTGTGGAATTCTTTACCTAATCAAATTAAATCCGATCCCCGTGCATTGTTTTTCAAAATGGCAGTTAGTAATTTATTGAAAGATTAATTATTTACGTTTGGCTTGTTTACATTTTTGTTATTTCTTTAAAATTTGTATGTTAAATGTTTAATGTAATTAAGTTAAGTTATTCAATCATTGTAATTTAAAATGTTTGAGGTGCTTTAAGAGACTCTAAGTCTTATTTGTGCCAATAATTAAATAAATAAATAAAAAAAATAAATAAATTATCGAATTCGGTTGATTAATTCATGCGATATTGTTAAAACAAAATAACACATAAAACCAACTTTTTGATTTTTTTTCCCTTTTTATTTTTTTTTTCTACAAAATTCAAATTAAGAGATAATAAAGTATCTATCAACCTATTATCAAAAAAAAATATTCAATTTGAGTGTAGTTTTACTACACTCAAATTGAATATTTTGTGAAAAAAAAACATTATTTTTTCTGAAAGTCTTGTTTGCTTTCAAGTCTGGGTTTTTTCGTACGGCTTTCTAATGTCGTCGCCATAGCGCCTTCTACATTGTTTACTGCAACTCGTTTAGCAGTGGCAGCCAGCAATTGGACATGTCTTTCCGTTGAGATTTTGGTTCCCTCAAAACAACTAGATGAGGTTCTTTAACCATCCTTGGATGCAACTTCTCATCAATTTGTTCTACAGTTGGAGCATCATTTTTCCTGCCGTCGAATGAAAAATGATATCAAATTCGAGCTTACGAAGTGCGTCTTGTCTCCATTTTTCTCTTTCTCTACGAAGTTTACTTTTATCCATGATGACAAGATTGTCATGAGCATCTTTTACGTCCAGGTCTTCCATCAGAGCTGTTGCCAATTCTGATCCCATTCTATCATGCACACCAAATCTGTCACACATCATTGCATAGTTTTTAGTATTGTATCTGGGAGTGTATGTTTGTGGTGGTAGAACTAATTCTGAACCTCCTCTCACATCAACTTCCATTTAGTCATAATGTGGTTCGTATGTAGGATCGTTGCTCACTGGGATTGTTGGTATAGTCGTTGGTATCGTCTCTTCACTTCCACTATCGTGTTCCGGTATCGTTTGTATTCTGTCATTATATTGATCGCGCATGAAATCTTTTAAGTTTTCTGGGATAGATCCACATGAGCAGTCGTTTTCTTTCAAGTTGCATTTACATTTTCCAATGTTGAATAATTGGTTTGTTGATTCTACGAATTTTTTGAATTCTGTTGCGCGTTTTACTCGTTGTTTATCTGCATTACTATATGCGTCAAGCAAATTATTCAATTTTCTAATGATGCTACCTTTGAGTATAAGTTCAATATTAAGTTGATTCCAAATTTCTAACAATCTGTCTGCTACTTGGGAGTAAATATTTTATACGAAAACATTTTGCTTTGGGCTTTTGAACGTTTGGCCAAGAAAAAATAGTACTTCAATATATCTCGTTTAGTTGACAGATTAATATCAGGTAATTCACAGGCCACGCCAAAGAAAAAACATCATGAGAGACCAAATGTTGCAAACTACTGCGTTGGGTATCTGTTGGATTTTGCGATGAACCAGGCTCTGAATCCATTTTTTAAACCGTCACTAAAAGAATTAAATATGTTTTCATAGAATAATAATATAACTATTAACTATAATAGTTAGCAATGTTTTTACACTTACCTTTAAATCTTTTCTAAATTTCAAAATAGTTTGATTATTTGTTAGTTATTTCAAGTAACACTTCACTGAAATGACGCTCAAACAAAACTAGCATACACTGGAATATTATAAACAAACAAAATAACAAACAAAAATAAAGAAGTCTATAAAGAAACTAAAAACAAAAAGAAATAAACAAACATAACACAGGGTATGCACCCTGTGAAAAAATATGCCAATAATGTAAAGCGGAAATCAGTCCAGTCGTAACGTAGATTCGTAAGCTTCGTAAGTCAAAAAATTGAGCCAAAAAAATGGCCATGAAAGTAATATTCTTGGACAAAATCATGAAAAAAATGGAAAAATGCTCCAAAATTTTTACAAAAATGCCCGTAACTTTTGAACCGTTGGACCAATGTTGGAGATTTTTTTTTGTAAATTGATCAAAATGAGCTCACCTGGCGATTAAACCCAATCGATAGTTTTTGAGTTATGGATGTGAACGTGTAGGTAATATTTCATACGAACGCCAATTTTGGGAAAAAAATCTACCAACAAAAAGTAGGGGAATCGATTTTAACGATAGAGGTATGGTTCTTTGGCAAATTTTCATGGAATAACCCATAGAATACGGAAATCATAGGGAAATTGTCGAAAAATAAATCGACCCGCCCTAATATATATATATATATATATATATTTTTTATTTTTATATATATCGTAAATTATAAACAAAATTTTTAATTATTTTAATTAAACAAAACTCACCATTTATACTTTCCAACGATGACTCAGGCCTGATGTCTGAAGGAACTGCGATGATTTTGGCTCAAAAGGTTATGGGAGGTTATACTGTACGATATATCAATTTAAATATATTCAGAAAATGTTATATGGATTTTAATTTGAAAACAGTGTTAGAATATTAATGTGCATTATGGAATAGTGAATGTGGTATAAGTGCATATATTTTAATTATGTAATTAGTGTATTGTATACGACTATTTTATTTATTATTTTTTTATTTTCTGTTGTCGATAAATTAATTTATCGATATTTTTCCCCAAAACAAAATTTCGTTATCCTTAAAACCAATGTAAATTCCACGGAATGTAGCTATTCCAATATGACTTTAAAAAAAATATTAAAGATGTTTTCTGTACCCCAACAGGGGTACCAAGGATTGACGACAAATTTCCTATATGCAGTACTCTCGATATATTAAACTTTTGATAGCGGGTTTTGACTTTTCAACGTATTTTCGAGTATATAACTGTCAATTTCGATGGCCTTAAATAAATCTTGATGACCGCACAATGGTCGATATTAGAACCCGTTCCTGTTAGCGAAATTGAGTATGGTTTCTTCTTTTGCTCTTCAGTTATTTGCGAAACATGGCGTATATCAGATGAGATTTTTTTTGTTTAAATTGATTTTCTTGTGGAAATTGATTTTCCTCGTCAAAAACCCTTTTTTTTTTTTGAAATTTCGCACAATAATTCACGTAAAGTTCTCATCCAAGCACAAAATGTTGCAAAATTAATTTAATTATTTAAATGGAATTTTAAATATTTCACAGAAAATGTTTCTGTCCGTTTTCCTCAAATTTGTAATAATATTTTTCTAATCATCTCCAATTTTTCTGACAAGTTTTTCAAATTTTCCTTCTATGACAAACTTTCCTCAGTTTTTTTTTCTTTGTTTAAAAAAATTTCAAATTGATTACTAATTCATAAAAATACAGAATTGGTTATAAAATAAGCACGACCTCACAAAACAGAAACAGTGTAAGAATCAAATAATTCGAAGAACTGGTTCCGTTAAAGGACGTTGTTATAACAAGTAAGTTATCAAAAGTATATTATCCGATTTTTTTTTTTTTTTTTTTACAAAATGTGAAAACCTATTCGATCTCTCCTTAAGTCCAAATGTCCTTCGCATGATACACCCCTGTATTGTCACTATCTAAATCCTGTAATTCGTAATTAACGTGTCCAATTCTCCGTATAACCTTGGCCCGTATACCAACAGGTGCCAGTTTGGAACTAAAATATCCTATCTTAGAACTCTGTGCAAAATTTCGTCTAATAACCTCTTGTCCTACCGTATAGTCCTTAGTCTGAGTCCGTAAATATATGAACGTGTATTCCTTTCAAATGCCTTCCTCATGTCTTTCCTAATTGAGTCCCTTATCAATGTTAACTCGTCCTCCCAGGTAGAAATTTGGGATGGTACAAAAAACGAAGAGTTTTCAAAACGTTTGTTTTTGATGGTACTAAAATAAAAGCGTTTCCAAAGCGATAATTGCAAATAATCCAAAAAAAAGCATTTAAAAAACATTATTTTGGATTGCTATTCGAACGTTCGGACAAAGTATTTTAGGAATACTTTTTATACAAAACTTACAAATATTTGTGAAATTTAAAAAATGGAAAAAAATTGGTTCAAAGCGTTTTTCCAACGTTTGTAAAAAGTACTTAAGAAGTTCTTATCGTACAAAATTTACAACGGTTTATAAAATAAAACCAATGTAAAACCATTGAGTTAAAGCGTTTTTTTCTAACATTTGCCAATAGTACTTTAGAAATACTTTTTTTTTTGCGATTGCAGCTGTTCTCTCTGTTATAATGTCAAACGAGTTGCAACAAGAGTTTAGTGGATGCGGAAAGCCAAATAAGGGTGTAGGCAAAGAAAATTTCAGTTCAACCCAAGTATATGAAGAATTAAAGGGTAATAAGTACATAACTTGTGAAAAAAGTATTTTTTTACAACATTTATTTTCTACAGATTTTTTTATTACATCAGTTTGAAACTGAAACACCATCCAAAATGTTGACACAGACAAGCCGCTGGTTGTCGACTGCTAAGTACAGAAACTGCTCAAAACAACCCAGGTAGAAAAATACAATCTTTAAAACGTTTTAAAAGCATTTTTCATGATGGTACAAGCGTTTTCAGAACATACCAAATTACAAATTTAAAGCGTTTTGAGAATGTGCAAAATGATAACCCAAATTTACGGTCTGAGGATGGTATTTTATAACGTTCTCAAAACATTGCAAAACAAAATTTTTGAAATGCTTTTTCAATCGTTAAATAAGTATTTGCAGAACATTTTTGGCTTACAGTTATTAAGCGTTATGAAAACGACCCAAATGATAACCGCTTTGAGGGTTGTAATTTTGAACATTGTCAAAACGCTCGAAAGACAAATTATAAAGATCTTTATGAATTGTTCATAAATACCACAAATAATGAAACATGTAAAATATGATTAAAATAATATAAATAAAGTAACAAAACATTGTAATTTTAAATAGTTTAACTAGCGTTTTATTAAGTTTTGAAAAAGTCCTCTAAAGTATTGCTTTATCTGTCCTCAAAATATAGTGCTTTATAAAAGATATACAAGGACTATACACTTTATAGAGTCGCTACATTATGGGCTGGCCATATTGAGTGATTTATTGAACTCGGTTCATGAAGAGAAAAGCATATAAAAAAATTGCATAAGAAACCGAGTTCGCATATAGATAGACCCCTTATGACAGTGTTGTTTTTTAATCAGTAAAATATTTTGTAAAAAAAAAAAAGTATTTCTAAAGTACTATTGGCAAATGTTAGAAAAACGCTTTAACGCAAAGGTTTTACATTGGTTTTATTTTATAAACCGTTGTAAATTTTGTACGATAAGAACTTCTAAAGTACTTTTTACAAACGTTGGAAACACGCTTTGAACCAATGTTTTTACAGTGTTTTTATTTCACAAATATTTGTAAGTTTTGTATAAAAAGTATTCCTAAAATACTTTGTCCGAACGTTCGAATAGCAATCCAAAATAATGTTTTTTAAATGCTTTTTTTTCGTATTATTTGCAATTATCGCTTTGGAAACGCTTTTATTTTAGTACCACCAAAAACAAACGTTTTGAAAACTCTTCGTTTTTTGTACCATCCCAAATTTCTACCTGGGAATCTACCATTGCGTTAAAGCGTTTTTCTAACATTTGCCAATAGTACTTTAGAAAATCGCTATTTTAATTTACATTATTCCATTTAACAAATCACGATTTAATTGAAAACGTTTTTAAATGAAATATATCTATTTTCCAATAGAGGGCTTTTAATTTTCATATTTGAATATTCGATTTTTAATTTCATTGATTTTATTGATATTTTTTTATATATCAAATTTAAATCTATTTTTTCTTTTGTGGTTGTCACAATATCGTTTCGTCAAAATTATGTTTTATGTTTATATTTTTTATACTAAATCGCATTTCCCTTAATTTAAAACCCTGAAGTAATACTTTTATGTTTCAAGCTTATTAATTTATATTTGTTACTTTAAAATATATTTTAATTAAATTCAATAAAAATATTATTTTTCAAAATGTAAATATATAAAATTGTTTAAAATTATTATTCTGATATTTGTGTTGAAAACAATGACAAAGTACTTTAATTGTAGCTTTTTTAACGCTTAGAGAACGTTAAAACTGTAAATTGGTATTTATGAACAATTCATAAAGATCTTTAAAATTTGTCTTTCGAGCGTTTTGACAATGTTCAAAATTACAACCCTCAAAGCGGTTATCATTTGGGTCGTTTTCATAACGCTTAATAACTGTAAGCCAAAATGTTCTGCAAATACTTATTAACGATTGAAAAAGCATTCAAAAATGTTGTTTGCAATGTTTGAGAACGTTATAAAATACCATCCTCAGACCGTAAATTTGGGTTATCATTTTGCACATTCTCAAAACGCTTTAAATTTGTAATTTGGTATGTTCTGAAAACGCTTGTACCATCATGAAAAATGCTTTTAAAACGTTTTAAAGATTGTATTTTTCTACCTGGGTATTTTCAATCAAATTTTTCTTTCGAGCGTTTTTGACAATGTTCAAAATTACAACCCTCAAAGCGGTTATCATTTGGGTCGTTTTCATAACGCTTAATAACTGTAAGCCAAAATGTTCTGCAAATACTTATTTAACGATTGAAAAAGCATTTCAAAAATTTTGTTTGCAATGTTTTGAGAACGTTATAAAATACCATCCTCAGACCGTAAATTTGGGTTATCATTTTGCACATTCTCAAAACGCTTTAAATTTGTAATTTGGTATGTTCTGAAAACGCTTGTACCATCATGAAAATGCTTTTTAAAACGTTTTAAAGATTGTATTTT
The DNA here is from genome assembly GCA_021234595.1 of Delia radicum. Lineage (NCBI taxonomy): Eukaryota > Metazoa > Arthropoda > Insecta > Diptera > Anthomyiidae > Delia > Delia radicum. Next base: position 172,575,366 of record CM037853.1, read on the forward strand.
TCTACCTGTCTTTCAAGTATCAAGTCGTTGTCTGTCAAAAGGTCTAGTTTCTTCAATAGTTCGTAATCCTTTCCGTGGGTCATCATAGTCTGACCGAAAACTATTTGATAAGGAGTCCTTCCTATAGACTGATGAATACTGTTACGTAGGGCACAATTTATGCTTCCTATATATTTGTCCCAATTGCGTTGATCTTTTCGTACGTATGATCTTAGAGCCTCGTTAATTGATCGGCTTACTCGCTCACTTGCGTTTGCTTGTGGACTATATACAGCAGTTAACATCTGTTGCACTCCATGTTTTGCTAAAAATTTTGCAAACTCTTTACTTTTAAACTGTGAGCCATTATCAGAAAATACTACCTCGGGTACTCCATAACAGTTGAAAATTTCTGTTTGTAAAAAGTCAATAATTAGTTTCGAATCAAATTTCCTCACAGGTCTTAAAAAAAAGGTCTTTCCGTCTTCACCATCTGTCCCAGTGGTGGTCTTAGTATAGTAGTTGGCGTTTTCGAAGTCTTGCACAACACGCAATTTTGAATATATTCCTTTACGTCAGTCACAAGTCGTGGCCAGTAAAAGTATCGTCTGATGCGTTCCAATGTCTTGTTCATGCCTCTGTGTGCTGCATTTGGAATGTTATGTGACGAATAGATAACATTGTGTCTTAGTCCAATTGGTACAAACAATTTCCATGCGTCTGAATCGTCGGTCAAACCCGATGAAAAGTCCGTGCGTTTGTAGATGTATTTGTCAATAATCTGGAAACTCAGATTTAAGTAAGTCCGTCACGTAGTTTTGTATACTCGTCCGAGTCCAAATGTTTCCGAGTTAAGATCAATGACCTGAATACTCTCAATTTCAATAGTGCTCACATAATCTTCGCCCTCATGTGCACGAGATAATGTATCAGGGACTATGTTTTTCCTTTCGCTGCGATGTTCGATTTCGAAATTAAACCCTTGAAGCTTCAGCGACCACCTAGTCAACGACCAGATAAATCTCGGCGTGTCCCATGAGCCACTTAAGACTAGCATGATCCGTAACTACTTGAATTCCTGCCCTTGTATGATCTAAACTTCTTTATTGCCATAACCACGGCTAGGCACTCGAGTTCAGTAATGGTGTATATTTCTCTGAGCCCTATTCAATTTATGTGACATGTAAGCAATGGGTCGTTCTATACCGTCTTGGTCCTCCTGCGCCAGTACTGGCACCCACACCATATGTGCTGGCATCGCACTGCATATAAAAGGTTACCATAGTCTGGGTGAAGTTTGTCAATTTGGTCTTAAGTTCGTCAAATAGTCTTGAATAAAGCGCCTGTACCATCCTGTCATTCCTAAAAAAACGTCTTAAGTGTTTTACAGATTCGGTACGGGGAAGTCCTGTATGGCCCTAACCTTGTCTTCGTCCACCTGTAAGTTCCATTTCCAACAATGTAGCCTAAATCTTCACCTTGTTGAGAGCAAAAACTACTTTTCATTACGTTGATAGTTAAACCTGCCTTCCCAAGATGGCTCGCCACCTCTAATAAGTGAGTCATATGTTCTTCAAAATTTTTGCGAAACTATTAGTAAGTCATCCAAATATACAAATACGTGCGTCTTTAAATTAAACGGAATAACCATGTCCATCAGTCTGCAACAACGTTTGCGGTGCGTTACACAGTCCAAACGGCATTCTTGTAAATTGATACAATGGCCGATTAGGGACTGTAAATGCTGTCTTTGCCTTTGGAGGTTTCCTCTAGTTTAATTTGCCAAAAAGCGTCTTTTAAGTCAATTTTTGAAATAAAATAAACTGGAGGAAGTCTTGCAATTAGTCCGTCTATATTTGGAATCGGATAAGCGTCCTTAACTGTCACTGAATTTAATTTCCGACTGTCCACACACATTATCACCTTGCCAGGTTTAACTATAACTACAAGTAGGAGAAGACCACGGTGAATTAGGTGCCTCCTCTATAACACCAAGAGAAATCATACGATCCAATTCACCACACAATTGTTTTTCCACCGCCGGTGATATGGGATAATACCGTTGTTTGATTGGTTTCGCACCCCCAGTATCAATACTAATGAGTTATCAAAGTAGTACATCCCAAACCTTCAATTTCGGAGTCCGGAAATGCCGCAATAATTTTGTCGAGTCGTTTCCTTTTGTTCGCAAGTCAGTTTTACTTTGTCTGGGTCCTCTCAGAAAAATTCATCTCCGCAACGTTATGTATCATAATTTGAATTCCAAAAGATTTCCAAAAATCGTATCCGCAAATTACGTCCTGTTGTATAGAAGGTACCACTAGAAATTCAAATAATCTAGTCTGTTCCTCAAATGTTACGTTTAACAAAACAGTTCCCAGTACTGTCTCTGTCCGTCTGCTGTTCTCACATTGCCTAACATCTTTCAAATACACTCATACCTTGTACTTTTATCGCCAACTCTCCACCAATTACACTTTTGTTAGCGCCACTGTCCAATAGAGCCAATCGATTTGTATCGTCAACTTTTAGATTTACATACGGCCTGCTGTCTAAATCCTTATTTACAAGAGGCAGATATGATATCTGATTAACATCTCCAAAAATTCTAGCTTTGGCTTTCTCATATCCTCTAATCGTACATGGTACGGCCTCATCAACGGATGATTATCATTCCTCTTCTTGTTCAAGTCTTTGTCAGTAACATAAGTATTTGTCGTTACCCTATCGTCCCAGCCAATATTTCGGATGTCCGCTCTACTCCTTCCGTCGGACATCCTTGATCCTTTTCCCTTCCCTGACCTCCATTTCCATATTTGGACTGTAGTTCTGTAAATGTCCTTGTCTCCACAGCCGTAACAAAATATTCTCCTGACCTCCATGCAGTCCCAGTAAGTGTGGCCTAGCTTGTCACAGTTCAGCATTTAACACTGTATTGGACTCCACAAACTTCAGCTTCACATCTGGTACTACCATTTTGTCCACATTATCGTCCGGTGCAGTCATCTCCGCAATCCGAGCCCTTGTCGTTCTTTTACACTCGTTGGCATGCAAATCCTTCATAAACTTTTCATGTTTACGCACTTCTTTACGAAGCTGCGAACACTCGTTAAGTCCAAACGCAATAATCGTGACGTATTTCATCTTTCAGATTGCGAATCAAGGTTTCACACAAATCCCTATCCGATATTGGAGACTTCAATTTATCTGTTAGAGTCGTAATCGCGTCTAGGTACCCATCAAAAGTTTCATTATGTTTTTGTCTTCGTCGACGTATATCGTCAGTATGTCAAAGTCATTATAGTCCTCTTTATACTCATTTCGTAAGTCATTTGTCAAAGTAGTCCCAATCAACGTCTACGTTTTTGATGATGGTACCGCCAGTACCAATCTAAAGCATTATTCTCAAATAAGCAATGTGCATGATCAACCTAAAAGCCTGAAGTTACCTCCTAAGGAATTTTACCGTAAAACAGTTAACTCTATATATAAATTCAGACACTGGCATCTGATTGTCATTCCGGTAAATTTAATTCGCCAATTGCGAATTATGTTCAAAACTTTTTCAGCAGAAAAGTATCATGTAGTTTGAGGGAAGATAAGTATCTGAAGACCTATTTGTTGCCACAGCTGGAATACTTGGGCAAAGAATTAACGTTATTGGAAATCCCAGCAATACCATGCGTAACATTTCCGCTAGTTATATTCATATTCCTTAGCATAGATCCTAATCGTTTGAAATGAAACTCTGCATTTCTCCCCGAAGTTATCAAGCGTTTCTGATACAACTTGTCTAATCGATTATTATTATCACCCTGAGAACCCTAGCTCCAGAAGGTCAACAGATATAACCGGTGGATTTCCAGTTCGAGTTCGTTTCCTGGACTGGGGTCTACCTTGAGTATGAGTTACCTGAG
>CM037853.1:172579361-172608609 GCA_021234595.1 Delia radicum
AAATGTAGACGACAAATTCTAAAATGTCTTAAAGACATCCTCGGCGACGATTTCGTGTTAGACTATCTGGCCAACTGTTTTTTTATCCCGTTTAAAATACCCATAATCTGTTCTTATGTGTTTTCTATTTTTAATTGCCCTTGAATTAATTATGTTAAAAAAGTATATATAGGTACAACGAAAAATAAATTGAGAACTAGATTAGCTGGACATAGATCAGATCAGAAATATAGGAATATTAATTCACAAAAAACAGCATTATCTTCTCATTGTTCAAGATATAATCACTATCCAGACTTTGAAAATGTTTCAATTTTAAATACAGAACAAAATTACAAACGTCGTTATTTATTAGAAATGTTACAGATAATTAATACACCACTATCAAATAGAATTAATTTTAAGATAGATATTAAAAATTTAGCTCAGAATTATAAATATTTATTACAAAGAAATAACACATACTACATTAATTTATAACAAATATTACATCAATAGATTTTTTAAGTGTTAATTATTTATATTTTTTGTTTTAGAAATATTTGTCAAGTATTTTAAATATGTTTTCAACTTTCAAAAATTTTTTCAAAACTTTAAAATTTTTTGAAAAATTTATTAATTTATTTATTTTCCTGAAGATGCTACACAAAGGAGTAGCGAAATATTGAAAAATCAAAAACTTTTATAAAATAAAAACAAACAAACCTTAACTCAAATAATGAGAAAATTGAAAAACCATTTTTTTCTGTAAAAAATATCGTAATTTTTATTATTTAAAATATCGTTACAGACATTGCTTTAGAAATCGTTTGAAGAGGTATCATATGCGATAATTTAACGATAAATACGATAAATATTCTGGAATATTTCGAAATTTTATCGCGCTGCTTTAAATTTTCGATATCATAACGATATCGTTATTTCATGGAATAACGACATCTTTATCGAGTGTGTATTTTTCTCCACAGTAACCTGTTGCTTATGAGTCTATAATGATATCATTCTCGGGCCAACTTGTCATCGAAATGATATCGTTATAATATTGTTATATATCGTTTGGTTTGTTGGGTAACGTTACAAAATATAAAAATGTTCATACTCCCAAATTGACTACATGATTGATGTAATATCTGAAAACAATAGAAATAATTATATATAACATAAACGAAATTATCTTAGAACTACTTACATCAATTATTGTCTAAATTATGCTATCTTTTAAAGGAACGCAAATGCCGCAGAGAATTATAGAAACGAAAACGAACAAACTAACAAAATATAACATATACAATAGGGTGGAGTGAAATAGAGCAACATTTTTTTTTAATTTTTTTAAATCTCCTGTATTGTTATCGATGACCCTATAGAACAACTTAATTCATGCAAAATATCAAAGCTTTACGACTTTATTTAGAGGTGGCGCACGAAGCGTGAAGTTTGAAAAAAATATACAAGGTACTCGTATACACTACTTTTTAAGTTGTGGTTAAGTACCATTAAAAAATCTCTATTTCCCACCAACGTTGTCATTTAAGTTCTTTCTGGCTAGATCTAGCGATTATATTTCATCTAGATATTACAAAATCGCTATTTTGTATCGAGTCGGAAAATTTCGCTATTTTTTATTCTTCTGTACAGTTTTTTATCCATTGTTCCCCTACTCATTTATTTTATTTCTCGATATTTTTTTTATCTTGCGTTTTTTTAGATTTATCATTTTTATATGCACTTTTTTTTGAAGTACAAAAACTACAACAATGTGTTCATTTATAAAAACGAAACACCAAACCGTTTCAGAATCGGAGGAAGATGACATTTGCCTAAATGAAAGGACAAGAAAATCTCTAAAAGAAGAAAAACCAAAAGAAAATAAACAGATGAGACATAGGTTGCAAAATCTTGATTTAGCATGTGACAGAACCGGAGTTTTAGATCGATCTGCAGCATTTATTGCTAACGCAGCAATGCTTGATTAAAAGTTATAGGTGCCGCAAACTCATCAAGCGTAATAGACCGAAGTGAAATACGTCGAGAGAGAAAAAAAGTGCGCAAAAAGCTGAACTCGATTGGTTGCGAAAAAATTCTGACGGCCATTTATTTTGACGGTCGTAGAGACAAAACTTTAGTTATGACTAATAATGCAAATGGTTCACATCGGAAGACTATTACTCAAGAACATATCTCTATGATGTCTGAGCCCAATTCTGAGTATATAGACCATTTATCGATAGATTCAGGAAAAGCAGCTAATATTCAGAAGAATATTGTTGGCTTTATGGAAGAAAAGTTGAAATTTCAATAATTTTTGCTGGCAATCGGATGTGATGGAACGGCTGTCAATACGGGATATAAAAATTGAGTTATTGAGTTACTAGAAAAACATTTGAAACGACCATTAAAATGGATTGTGGGTTTATTGCAACGCAAATGAATTACCACTGCGCCATTTGTTTTTAAGTCTTTATGAAACGACCACAGATCCTAATAGCTTTTCCGGTGTTATAATGAAAAAAACTCGTCAATTGCCTTGATTTTAAACCAAAAGCTGTCGAAGCGATTCCCACAGAATTGCCGGATGTTAATATTAATTTGTTAAGCACTGATCAGAAATACCTATATGAAATATGTTCCGCCATTTCGGCTGGCTTAGTATCACAAAGTTTAGCTAGTAGAGACCTAGTAAAATTAGCACACTCTAGAAGGTTAACTTGCGCCAATAGGACTCTTCGTGTGTAAAAGCACATAGCACTTTATGCACCAACATGGTTTGACATAAAGTCAAGGCCATCTTGTAAACACGGTCCAGTTCATGTTTTAAACGTGGAGATGACATTAAAAGTATTGTTTTAAAAACTAAGAAGGAAATTCATATTCGCACATTCAGAAAATATGTTGTTGGCTGTGCTACAAGATGATGCGTTACAAATAAGAGAAGAGTGTTAGAAGTCAGAAAAGGAACTACCACAGAGAAGGTTCGCGAATTCTCTCTTCCAGAGCTTCAAGTAAATTCGACAAATTACTATGATTTGATAGACTGGTTGAATTTGGAAGAAACGGAACCTCCAATGACCATGAAATATACTGATACAGAAATTTTAAAGTTGATGTCTTTGGAAAACAACTTTCTTGAATTTAAAAGTTGCATTGCCAAACTCAAGCAGAAGGAAGGTGTGTCAAGCTCGTCACTGAAGCTTTAATTTATATCTGTGATTTCATTCGCTCCAAATCTTAATTTTTCAAAATTATTATTTTTTTTTGTTTAATAATACTTATTTATATTAAATGTACTTATGTTAGTAAATAAAAGACTGAAACAATTTGAATTAACTTTATATAACACAATTTTAAACCAAATTACTTTTATTTCAATAAGTAGTCTAATTCAACAATTTGAAATCTTCTGCGCCACCTCAAGACCATGACCTAGAGAGCTAATTTTTTTTTTCAGTATGTCTAAGACTTTGGAGCATCGATTCATAGTACAGGAGAAACAAAATTTGAAAAAAAAAATTCACCCCCACCCTAATATACAACCCTTTTTTGAATTAAGAAAAAGGAAACAGAAAAATTTATCTATGATGTATGTCTTTGGCTTTCGCTTTAGTCTGTCTACCTATTGTATATTTGTTTGCAATTTGACCACACAAGATTATTAATACAGTAGTTTTGACTTAGCTGCACAACCAACTTCTGCACGAATTTTTGTGCAGGTAAGCCAAAAGCGCTGCTAACACAAATTGGTTACTGCCTTAAAGTGCAGGTAAACTAAATTGTTGAAAACTGCAAAGACCAGATATGATTTAATTTATTTTTATTAATTGCTTATTTCATACAATAGAATTTATATAAAAAACAACAAAACGAAAATAAAAAAACATTCATAAAAAATTGTATAAGGTTTTTACATACAAGTTATGTAGGTACAAGCGTTAACTAACCAAACTAACTAAGTAAGCAAAACATAAGAGGCAGCTAACGGCGATCTTTTGTATGAAAATAATGTACAACTGCCAAAAACATGAGGCACTTATTTTAAATTCGCAGGTATACACAGTGCACTTAAAGAAGGCAATTGCATACGTAATTTTGTAAAATAACAACGAAACCAAAATTTTGTGCAGTTATGTGAAAAGTGCACGTAAGTAAAAGGCAGTTAAATCAAAACTACTGTATATATAAACAATTAGTTTACAAATACACATTTAATCTTTATTAAATTTAAATATTTTATTTTGTCTCTTATTTAATTAATAGATTAAGTGGTTTATAATCCGCAGTTTTGTTAAATGTATGATAAACAGATACAAAAATCTTCCAAGGTTTATTTTTTATTTGTCTTACTACACTCAAAAAATAAGTTAGTACAAAAGTTAGTAAAACGTCTTGTAAATCAGGTATACTATTTTTTAGCAATTTTTTTGCTAAAATCGTGTTTTCAGCTAAAATTTTTGTTATACTTATTCAGCACTTAACTGTTTTATACTAATGCTTTACTAATATACTAATGTTTTACTAATTAATTTTGCTAAAAAAAATTGTGCTGATAAGCACATTAATAGTGTGGACGACAACCAGATTGAAAGATATACGCAGAATGAAGCAGATGTCGCGGCATGTCAAGATGTAGTAGAGAAGAGGAAAATGATACTAAAAAGTACAACTCTAATAAGACATATAAAAAAATCAACCATGGAAGACTTTGTATCTGTTTTTCATACATAAAACAAAGTTGAGGATTAAAACAACTTAAACTTTGCGTTGTCACCGGCTTGTGAAAATAATTGTCTATTAATAAAATAAAAGACAAAAGAAAATATTTAAATTTAATATGTATTTCTATAATAAATGTTAATAGATTAATAATCTAGTGTGGTCGAATTGCAAACAAACATATACAGACATGTAGACAGAGTAAAGCGAAGACAAAGACACACATCTTAGTATGGTTCCTTTTTCTTATTGCAAAAAAGGGTTGTTTTTTTCATTTCGTTTCGTTTCTAGAATTATCTTCGGCAGCTGCGTCATTGAAAAGATAGCATCATTAAGACAACCATTGATGTAAGTAGTTGAAAGAAAATTTTTGTTATGTTATATGGGTCGATGTCGCGAATTGACTACAATCGAGGGTTGAAACGGCCAAGTGTGAAAATGGTTTAAATAATTATTTTTCGGTTGATACTGTTTTATAAGACCATTTTATGTATTAATAACCAATGGGCCATGTATATTTAAGGATATTAAGGATTTTTCAGCCCACGGGAATGACAATAGTCCCACGGAAATGATATTTGTGCCACACGGTAATGACTGAGCAGCATGGTAATGACGTTTTGTCATGTATTGTAGCAAAATAAAACACATGCAGCAGTTTATGGAAACACATTTAATAAAATTAATACGTTATATCCATTCTTTGGATTATATTAACTAAAAAAATAAAACGTATCAAAAAATATTCGCTTTTCTAAAGCTTATAATCTAATTGATACTCATTTTGAGCTTTCAGCCTCTTTCGTTTACATCAATTTTCCCTGGAAATTTATAGTACACCCTATTGCCCTGCAAAACAATGTTTGGTGTAGGTAGTATTGAAATTATTTGCTCAAAGTTGATGTATGAAACATCGCTCTCATTTAATTTAAATAATTGGTTTTCTGATGTGCTAGCACAACTTTGAAAAACAAACTTTGACATCATTATCCTCAAGGTTTGATTGGCAAATAGCGGCATATGTGTAATGGCGACTGGTAGTAAATTTCTTGGTGTTTTGTCCTGTTAGCGTGATTAGTATGTACGTACCAGGTTTTATATTTTTCTTTAAAACTTTATCTGAATTCTGCAATAAGTTAACAGAAGATTGCAGCGCGTCTTCATCTGAGTCGGAGCTGTATACTTCATTATACTTTAGCTGCCTTTGTGTATTATGCTCAAACAACGCGAATGACCCATCATCGATACTACTTGCCGGTCGATACTACTTGCTGCTGTAAAGGGATGTAAAGTCAGATGTCCTAGATGATGATGGTCACATGAGGTCGTACAATTAAAACAACTTAAAGATCGTAGCCATATACCGTAGGATTCAATACTCCCTACAACCTGAAAAACAAATCAATACACCTAATCTTACAATACCGACAAAGATACTAACCTGGTGCACTTTCATCGTCCCAACAAATTGTTTGGCTTTAGCTGGGTCTATATTTTGTTCAAATTCTTTTATATCGCGTTCAAATATCTTGAATATTGTTATATTTGGGCAGTTCTCTTTAATAACATCAAAAAGTGTATTAAAATCAGCAATATCGTGACCTTGACTCACGTATCTATCAGCTGTTCGTTTGCCTACAGCCCCTACACCATCAGCAGCTCCCTTTCCATGGCCAGACCCAAGATAATTCCAGGTGGTACTTTTTAAGTTTGGGGAACATCAATTTTAGTTTAGTTGCTAGTATATAAAACATTGTTTTGTTTTTATATTGTGTGGCAGGTCCATCGCTTAGAAAATTGACTGTTTGTACTTTATCGGGTAAGCATCCAAAATTGGTTTTAAGGTGACACCAGATGGCTGATGGTCCATGCGCCAAACTCTCAGACAATGTACAATAGCTTTTCGGTGTACATGTACTTGCGTCATTAGATTTTGTGTACGTTACAACGGTGTGTAGAGAGATTTGTTGTCTTGGCCCACCAAAATGAAAAGCTTGCGTTTCTTCGTCATACTTCAAGCAATAGTTTTCGCTAAAAATCCATATGGATTAAGCATTCGTTTGATTTGATTTTATCCTTCAACATATTCATTTGTGTGTACTGGTGCATAACTCTGCCTTGATGCTCTAAGAATGGTGTTAACGATTGCTCTAAATCCGAAATAATTTCAGTTAAAGGCTTTGTCGTCGAGAGTTTAGACATTTTCGAAACCAATTTTTTTGTTTTGATGTCAGTGTAAGTCTCTTTTACAGCGGCCCATTTAAAAACATCTCCATTACCTGTGATGTCAATTCTTGTATGATATCACCTTACCTTTGCAGGTTGGACATGACCGAAAAAGGCAATTCTCTGTTATAAGAGGGCACGATAGAGTTTGAATTATATCATTTGCAGTACGTTGGCTCAGAACTTTTGACTTGTGTAAGGAGATAATAATCAGCACCATATTTGCATGTTTTATGCACTTGCATGTGTCTCTATTAGAAATCTTCATTTCTTTAATCCAAAACGGACGATTTCTGCAAAAACTACTATAGCTCACAGTTGTGGTGTTAGCTTCGACCAGGTATTTTTTGTGTAAATTTTTAAGCGTATTTGTGAGAAATCGCTTTTGATGAGTTTGTTTGATTTTGTCACATACTCCTTTTTAGCTGCGCACATCCGGCTATTAATATCCTGCTCTAAAAATCGTTGTATGCTGTTCCTGACATCTTTTTGTTTAATTAGCCTGGAGTTCTCCCACATTCCGAACTCTGGCATTCCAGCCCTTTAACATTGTGTGGCGACAATAACCTAGGAACTTATATTTCTTAGTAATTCTGCCAGTCAACAAATTTTGTAAGATTCTTTTGTCCTTTCTCTGTTTTAATGAACTATAGCTTTGGCTCAACTGGTCCTGCATAACCTCAGCAAACAGCAGCTTCCTTTTGACTTCTGGGCTCGATGAACAAGGGTTATCATTACAAACTGCCGCAACTCTAGGCTTCAAAGCATTATCCCCCTTAGCAACCATTTTCATACGAACCAACTTCTTTTGATATGTTCTTAAACGTGCTTTTAATTCTGCAATCTTTTTGTCTTTTTGAGCCAACTGACTTTTATATTTACGCGCAAGTTTCTTTTTTACTCTGAGAATATTTTTATTCCCATTCTGATTTAATTTAGGAATAACAGGAGCTGGGACTGGATCTTGATTATATGGAGGTGGTTCACCGTCTCCTGTGGATGATGTGGGCGATCCGGGTGGAGAATAGTCCGCCCATATATTGATGTTCCTTTTCCTTTAAATGTTTTTTATTTTTTCTATAATTCTTTGCATTTATAGCCCACTTTTTCCGTTGTGCCCTTTGTGATCTAAGGGTCATGTCCTTGATTGGTTTAATAACCTTATTATCTTTCTTTTTTAAATATCGGGCGTTTCTTTTAATTTTTGTGCGGCGCATTTGGCAGGATCGTTTTTCATTCTTCTGCGTCGCTCTCGCTCCTTTTCCGCATGTTTTTCTTTTTCCTCAGCATTTCTACCTTTTTTTTGATGGTGCCATGTTGTATTTGATGGTATGTTCAAAAATCCTATGATAAGTTTCTTTAATAATTACCATAGATTGAATAATCTCAAATTTACATTGAAAAGGTCATTCCCGTGTTCCTTTTGTCATTACCGTGGTTTAGATTATACCCATGGTAATGACTGCACGGTAATGATGTAAACGTGAGTATTTTGGATTTAAATGTGGAAATCTTCAAAAAATTTAAAAAATATAATATAATCTAATGAAGACTTCAAAAATTAACAAACCAATACCACAAACTTGGAAATTATAATATAAATAACGGAAAAATATACTTACCACGAGAATGACAAAATTTCAGGAACATGCGCAAAAAAACACTAAACACTTCAACAGCTCTCAAACAACTGACTACATTTTTCACTTCTGTCAATTAACTTTAAAACTAACGGGAATTGTCGTTTACACTCATAATAATACATGCTAAAAATACGAAAAAAATGTCAAAACAACAAAATCTTTTGTAAAATGAACAAATTTTCGTTTATTTTACAAAGTTTTTGGTTATTTTGACATTTATTTGTATTTTAACGCATGGATTATTATCAGTGTACATTGACAGTTTACACCTAACCGAAAAACCGGTTTAAAGCATTTTTTTAATAAACAAATTGGCCCACGGGGAATGACGACAAAAATTGGCCACGGACTAAAATGTCTTAAAATCATAAATTTTAAAATAAAATTATATTTATGAAATTAAAATTGACTTCGTTCATTCTTCTTGAATAACTTGACGTACTTCATTTATAATATATATTTTGAAATATTAATGAAATCTGTGTTTTTTTAACACAAAACGATCGGACACACGCCATGGTAATGACGATTTGCACCGTGCGACCAAATTTTTTCATAAAAATATGTAGAATATTCTATTTTGATTTCCGCGCCTCGTTAAAGGACATTTTGTTTTATTTATTCCTGTTCTCAGAATTTCAATTTTTCAATATTTTTAATACTAAATGCGTCGGGCCACAGAATGTAGTCATTTCGCGATATCGACCCATATATATTTATTTCTATATATTTTCAGATATTAATTACTTCATGACATCAATGTGGGAAAATGAAAATTTTTATATTTCGTAATTATTGTAAATTATTTTTAAAAGAATCACAAATATATGTTTTATGATTTTCAGCAAATATATTAACTAAATTACAATTTTTTACAATTTTTTTGCGTTTTTTTCAGTCTACTAAATTCAGCAAAAAATTTATTAATTTTTACCAACGCTTTTTTATTTCTAATCTACTAAGTGTTAGCAAAACTTTTGCTGAATCTACTAATTTTTTGCTGACATTAGCAATTTTTTTGCTAGCACCCTCCTGACTAAAATTTTGCTGACTCAGCAAAATTTTTTGCTGACTTTACAAACTTTTTTTTTTGAGTGTAGAGGTGTACTTTTTGGTATAATTTTCCTCGTCACTACTACATCGTGACATGCCGCGACATCTAATTCATTCTAAGCTAGTTGCTTTTGGTGTCGGTAATGTCTTCTCTCGATTTATAACGAGTTTTCTCAGAGACCGCACTATACGTGTTGTTTAGATGGGGTCTCATCAAACGAGTTTCAGCTAAATTCAGGGGTACCGCAAGGTTCTGTTCTTTCTCCTACCCTTTTTCTTATTTTTATTAACCCTAGAATACTAAACCCGGCCTGTGAGGCGACTCGATTTTTTTTTTTTGCTATTTCTTACGAAATGTGTTCCTTTTAATGTTAATTTTTTTATTTAATATATCAAAAAATAAATGAATTCCTTTTGGTTTGTTAATAATTAATTGTATTCTTTACCATGAGTTATTTTTTTAATAAAAAAATCTTTTTCAAAAATACTAATTTTGTGTTTTTTAAAAAAGTAGCCTTACAGGCGAGGTTAGTATTAACGTGTAAAAAAATAGGTTTAGTTTTCTAGGGTTAATGACCTTCTTGGTCAGACCATCAACCCTATCTACTCTTTTGCAGACGACAGCAACATTTGTCATTCATTTTCATTCGATCACAGGCCAAGCTCTTTGGAGATAGAGGGTATGCTGCAGAACATGAATGACACACTCAATCAAGACCTTTCTACAATCTCCGAGTGGGGTCGCACGAATAAGGTCGATTTTAATGCACGCAAGACCCAATGTTGTATGTTAACCCACAGACGGGCTGTGGAATTGACATTGTCATCTGTAACTATGGATGGTATAGGTATTGAGGAATCGGATACTCTTGATGTTCTGGGCATGAGAATACAGTGTGATGTCCGTTGGAATAAGCACGTATTTCAAGTGTCGAAAGAGGCATTCAAGTGTCTCGGTTTTCTAAAACGGTGCAAGACTTACTTCACTCCATCCGATCTCCTTACTATTTATACCAGCTATATCCGGCCAAAAATGGAATACAACTCTCATATATGGGCAGGGGGCTCCATTGTCTATTCTGAAGCTTCTGGACCGTGTTCAGGGGAGGGCGGTGAAGCTTATCAATGACAGTAGTGTATCCAACTCTATTGATTCATTGGAGCATCGTCGGAATGTGGGTTGTGTGACACTTTTCTATCGATATTACCATGGGAGATGCTCATCTGAGATAAGTGAACTTATTCCACGAGCCCGCGTTTTTATTCGTAATACTCGCTTATCTAGTAGAGCACATCCGTTTGTAGTTGATTGTCCTGTGTTTCGCACAACGCATTACAGAGAAAATTCGTTTTTAGTCGAACGATTCGTATGTGGAACAAACTTCCCGCAGAAGTCTTCCCTGTTACTTACAATTTAGAAAAATTTAAATGAAATATCCACAAACACTACTCCCTCTTTCCTCCTTCCCATACCTTATTTTCCTGATCAATACAATGCACTGCATGAGTAGGGGGCATCCCCTGAGTATTGGTTAAATTATAAAAAAAAAAAAAAGTAATTTTAACAAAAAAGTTTCTAAAAAACAGAATACCTAATTTACAATATGTTTTACTAACTTATTATTATTATTTTATTATTTGTTTTTTGAGTGTAGTAAGACATATAAATAAATCAATCATGGATTTTTGTATATGATTTGCATACACTGAACAACATTGTAGACTACAACTACTAAAATTTTGTGCTGTCACCGGCTTGTGAAAGTAATTTTCTATTAATTAAATAAAAGACAACTTAAAATTGACAACATAAAATATTAAAAGTTAATAAATATTAAATTTGTATTTGAAAACGAAATGTTTATAGAGATTAATAATCTAGTGTGGTCAAATTGGAAACAAATATACAGACAAATATGTAGCAAACAAGAGGGTTGTATATGTTATGTTTTGTTATTTTTTCGTTTCATTTCTATAATTATCTGCGGCATTTCCGTTTCTTTAAAATATAGAAACATTTAGATAACCATTGAAGTAAGTAGTTGAAAAATAATTTTCTTTATGTAATATATAATTATTTCTATTTTTAAGATATTATATTAGTTAATGTCGTCAATTTGGTATTATGAACATATTTATATTTTGTAACGTTTTGTAAATTATTTTTAAAATGATCACAATAATATGTTTTATGATGTTTAGCACATAAATTAACTAAACTATAATTTTTCTACAACTTTTTTGAGTTTTTTTAAGTCTACTAATATTTAGCAAAAAATTATTATTAGTTTTTAGCAAGGGTTTTTAATTTCTAATCCACTTAGTGTTAGCAAAACTTTTGCTGATTCTACTAATATTGTTGCTGAAAATCAGCGAGCTGATATTTTGTTGACATTAGCAATCGTTTTTTCAAGCACTCTCCTGACTAAAATTGTGCTAACTCATCAACATTTTTTACTGACTTTACTAACTTTTTTTTGAGTGTACCGGTAGCGAAGTAGCGGGCTTTTAAGACAATTACGTACTTGTTTATCTGTTGTTCTGCAAAAAGAATTGTCTTTACTATATGTTATGAGAAAACTTAGTCAAATTTGGTCTTATGGCTTTTTTTGTTCTGTTAAGCAGGCGCTGATTGATGCTGTTTAAAAACATAAACAGTTCAAAACGCATTAAAGTTAAAAAGTTCTGAAGGAGTGCTTCCAAAATCTATGGTAGATCAAAACATAATTGTAGTAATATGGGAAAAGTTCGTTTTTTTAAGGGACATATTCAGACTCCAACCAATTTAGAGGACATATAGATGAATAGGCAAACACAGACGTTCGTTTTGAGATATTTTGCGAACTAAGAATATTTTTAAGTTGTTTTTTTCCATTTCTTAAAAACGTGTATTATAGCTTTGCATATCTCAGAAAAGACAAAATAACCTTAAAATGATATATTAATTTTTAAAATCAGACTACTCGTTCAATAATAAGTGTGTATTTTTATAATTTTTTTAAAAAATTCCAACTTTAAGCGCACAGAGAGACGAGTTTTAATGCAATTTGTTCACAAAAATTATGAAGTTTTCGTTACAATGTTAATTAAAAATTTCTTAAACTTTATGAAAATGCTTCATAGATTTAATGAAACTATTTTTATGAATGTTTTTCATTAGTCGTATGAAATTTTTAATGAATAAAATAAATTCAATAAATTTTATAAAAAACTGCATTAATTTAATGAAAAGTTTCAATGGACGTCAATGGATATCATGCAGAGAACTCTCTCAATGCAGCGATAAAATGAGAACGACAAGTAATTAAAAAAAAACAGTGTTTTGTCATACTAATTAGGTGATTACGTACCCATACACAGAAAAAAATATTTCCCAAATTTTTCAATTAAATAGATTTGTTGAAAATTTTTAAAGCAGGCAATTAAAATTTAATCGAATCAATTAAATAATTGCTAATTTCTGTGAGAAATTTGTACGCATCAGTGCAAATAAATCTATTAACTAAACATGAATTGCATGCATTAAGTTCAATTATAAAATTCACGGTACAAAAAAAAAAAAATGGTACACTCAAAACAAGTGGAAGCATTAAAGTCCGATGTGCCGAATTTGGTATAAAAAAGATTAAATTCGGCTGTGACGAATTTTTGGATACCCTCCATCTTGGTGTTTTCATTAACCAGGGAAAGTGCAAACAATATTAATATCTATATTCTTTGTAAAAATAACAAAAATAATTTTGTTTTATAAGTAAAACAAAATATGACTGATTGAAAGAAAAAATGTTTAATTAAAGTTTACTAAAATAAATCTGACATTGTGCATTCTTATAACAGTTAGTATTCAAAGGTTATTCTGATTACCTAAAGAAGAACGTGTCGGGAAAAAATATATATATTTTTTAAAGTTCCTTATGATGTTAAAAAAAACTGTTGTAAAATTCACCAGTTGTTTGTCTCTTTGTCTATATAATAATGAAAGAAATAAGGATTATTAAAATATATTTTTTATCATTACAAGAGATGCAATGAATACAAACGGATCGAAACAGTTTCGAATAATCAGAATTTTAGATAAATTTAAGTAAACAAAAATACGCTTGCGGAGACATACATAATGAAATAATTATTAAATACCCGTTTACATTACAACACATGTGTTTATACTATACATCACAGAAAATCCTTCGAGTGTTTAGGATGTTTTCGAGACACAAAAAATTAAAGAAACTGGTATTTCAAATTATTGTTTTTCAGGTTAGTTGCTTGTGCAATTCTCGTTTACGACTCCTATTGATTGGTTTTTACACATCAATACTTTAATTTAGATTATTTTTGTATGTATCAAATAAAAATTAGGGTTTTTAAGAAAAAAAAAATGCATATAATCAAAAGATTTTAAGATGAAGTATGCACCTGATATGTCTTAAATAAAAAAGTTCTGAAAGTGAATGTCCTTTAAATTGAATGGGGTTTTTAATAAATGTAATTAGAGTGTAAGAGTTTTCTTGCAAATTTATTAAAGGTTGAGAATGAGAATAAGTAAAAATAGTATACGAAAAAAAGTTATGAATTTACATTGTTGAATTCGGGGATTTTATTCCTGGATATTTTTTTGATCTGATAACGATTAATGTGTCTGGCAACTCCGGTTAATGCAGTCAAATAAATAAATAATTTTAACTCAACTATTTTGTTCTAACCTTCTTTCTAATTGGTGATTTTTTGATTTGTTGGGGTTAACAAAAAAGGTATATGGCAAGCCTGGTATATGGAAAACAAAAGCAATACTTATAAATTAGCTTAACAATTTTTCGAGGGCTTCTCGCATTTGCACTCATAACCAGTGTTGCCAGGTTTGCAAAGCATAAAAACGACAAATTTTCTAGAAAAAATCGTCAAAATCGTCATCATATTTTGAAAAAATCGTCTAAATAAAATATATTTGTTAGGAGAGGGATAAAGTTTTAATAAAAATAAAATACAATAATGTTATTCACATTTCAAATGTTAACGTGTTATCGTTGTAATATAACACGATTTTTGACACTTCTCTTTGGTTTAAACTTCGAAAATCATTATATTTTACAACGATATTCATATTTATAAAATGTTGAAACTGTGTGCCCCAGTAGGCTAGTTGGTAGCGTGCTGGCTTTCAGTAGCACAACTGTTTAAATCTTAAATTCTTTTACAAAATTTGGAAATTCTTTAACAATAAGTCTGTTCGATTACTTTTTCAGTGAAGTTCAGTAAAAACTACTCAGTAACAAAATTACAAATAGTAAGACAAATTTACAAAAAAGTAAACGAACAGAAAATTTGTAGGAATTATTAAATTAGATAAAATAGCTTGTTTTAAATATTAAAAAAAAATCAACTGGTCATTATGGAAAAGGAAAAAGTTAATTGAAATTATCGACCAAAAATAATTTTAATGTTTTTTAACTTCTTCCATAGTTAGTTGTTTAATAATTTTCACTTTCAATCCATAAACAATTAAAATTTAATTTAATTTTGTTTTTGTTTACTAAATATACAAGCATATTTTTTATTTTTTAGTTATATGTTTTTTTCATCTTACAAATTCTTTCTGGCAAAAATGTATCCAGTAAAAACTTGTAAGTTCTTTGGCATCAAACTGTCACTTTACTCTCTCTTTTTACCAGTTTTTACTGCGTATTTATCTAAACGAACACCTTCCAGTAAAAACTTGTACAAATTTTTGTGTTCTCGAACAAACTTAATGTTATATTTTTTAATTATTAAATTTGGCACTTTATTTATATTATTAGGCCTGTTTTTTAAGCACCGGATTTATTTTTGGATTTATTTTGTTTCATTTAAAGTTGTATATATATCATCTTTCAACATGAAATATATTCGGGCTAGAGATCTGTTTGTTTCGCAAAAAAAGTCCATGCCTTGTGTTTTAACATGAAAATTTTTTTATTTTTATTTAGATCTAACTCCAATTAAATTTTATAAAAATTTAAAAAAATGTTTTAAACATATAAACACAGAAACTAAATTAAGCTAAGCCCGTAATGAATTTATAAAAAATAAATGCGGTTTGGATTATTGGGGATTTTTGAATTTCATTCATCGTCTTCTTAGACAGAGTACAATTAATACTATAATTAATATGCACATATTTTCAATTGTTTGAGATAGGCGTGGTAGAGAAGATTAAGCATACTTTTCTAAAAATTATAACTACATTGTACATTTTTAATTGAATTAGACTGCGCAGTTTCTGGTAACACAACCTTCATCAGTAATCCTTTTGACAATACTGTAATTATTTGTTATGGTTTTTATTGTTTGATTGCATCTATATGAAATGTTTATTTATTAAATGCAATCCTGACCGTGGCTTGAACCTGCTTTGGATTAAGTTTTATTCAATTCTAGGATTTGCATTTTTGCAAAATTGTATATCACATCATTATTTGCTAATAAAGGATAGCTTTCAATAAAAAAAACAATGTTTTTTTTAATTTTTAACGAAATAATATAAATTTAATATTCGAGCCGGCGATTTTATGAGAATGATAAATAAGTAGATCTTGCTGACATATTAAATTATTGTCAAACAATCGTCATTTTGGAAGCAAAAGTCGTCAAATAGTAATTTAGTTATTTTGGGTATTAAATATCATCAAAATGACAACAAATCGTCAAACCTGGCAACACTGCATGCGATTGCTACTAAACATACATACATACTGTATTACAAAACAAAACAAAAAAACAACAACAATATTTTGTGGGTTTTTTTTTGTTTTTAAGTGTTGATCATGACCATGGATGGTAACCGATTCTATGTGGTTATTGGCTCCGTTAACGCTATCTTCTTTTATTTCGGTAACGGTATTTTAGGGGTAACGATACTTCAGTTATTTCGGTAACGGGATTTTAGCGTTAACGGTATTTTAGCTTTAACGGTATTTTATTTATTTCGCTAACGGTATTTTAGCGGTAACGTTATTTTAGATATTTCGGTAACTTTATTTTAGGGAAAAAGATTTTTCAATTATTTTGGTAACGGCATTTTAAGGGTAACGTTATTTTAGTTATTCAGGTAATGTTAATGCACACCACAATTTTGAACACCATTATGCCCGAGTTTAAATGACTGGCTAGTTTATGATCATACTTTGGGAATATATATCTATTTACAGAAGTTTTTTATTCAGATCTTGCTAGATTATTTCGTTAACGGTATTTTAAGGTATTGATATTTTAATTGTATCGGTAACGGTATTTTACGGATAACGGTATTTCAATTATATCGGTAACGGTATTTTAGGGATAACGATAGTCAGTTGAAAGGTGTTAGAATCGAGGACGGTCTTTTAGCGATATTGACAGCCATCCCTGATTGCGTATATTCTTGTGTATAAGCATTGAATGTACGTACATATGTATGTATGTATGATGAAATAAATAGAATAATTTAAAATTTGCTTCAAAATTTTTAGAGGTCATCCCACGTTTTCACTCCTAACTTTTGAACGCGTTAACCGATTTTGATCATTTTCACTAGGAAACTGCTCATGATATCAACAAACAATTTGACTGAAAATTAGTAACACCTCTTCTGTATTGGCAGAGTATTTTGTATTGCCACAGATAGACGGACAGACAGACGGACATGGCTATATCGACTTCTCTATTCACGCTGATCAAGAATATATATAGTTTATGGGGTCCCAGAATTTTTTTTAAAAGAATTACAAACATTTGACAAAGTGAATATACCCTCCGCACTATGGGATGGAGGGTATAAAACATTTGACAAAGTGAATATACCCTCCGCACTACGGGATGGAGGGTATAAAATAATTTAGTAGGAAATTTAGTAAAACGTCTTGTAAATCAGATATACTATTTTTTAGCAAATGTTTTGCTAAAATTATGTTTTCAGCTAAAATTTTAGTCAGCACTTAACTGTTTTGAACTAATGTTTTACTAATATTATATTAATGTGTTACTAATTTATTTTGCTAAAAAAAATAGTGCTGATTAGCACATTAATGAATGACTTAGATGTCGCGGCATGTCAAGATGTAGTATTGAATAGAAAAATGATACTAAAAATTACAACTCTAGTAAGACATATAAAAAAATCAAACATGGAAGATTTTGTATCTGTTTTTCATACATAAAACAAAATTGTAGATTGAAACAACTTAAATTTTGCGTTGTCACCGGCTTGTGAAAGTAATTGTCTATTAATTAAATAAAAGACAAAATAAAATATTAAAATTTAATAAAGATTAAATGTGTATTTGTAAACCAAATTTTTATAGAGATTAACAGCCGTATTTATAAAAAAGTCTTATTGTGAGTTTACAGAGTGCAATAGCTATTATAGACTTTTTGTCTTATTAATCACTCATAAAAGTTTTAATTCATAAAGAAACAATAACAGCTCCATAACTATTGAGCGTTTGTAGTAATTTTCTCTCTCTCTCTTTTTATTTACTTGCCATTTAGTTGTTAGTGACGCTTTAAACCACTGATTAATAAACCCGATAATCAATTATATGTTTATTTGTCCATAATTTTTTTTCAACATTCGACTTAAAAAGTATGTTTTAAAAATAAAAAACGTATAAAATGAGTTCTGAAAAAAATTTCAACAAAAATATTGCAAAACTGTTTTGAGTTTTCTATTTTAGTAGTATATGGTAACAAAAATAATCGAATAAAGAGTTTGTTTACATCTGATTTACATCACTAACATATTTTGTCAGGTTTTTATTTTATTTCTGTGATTTTTTTTTACCAAAAATAGACTGATTTGTGCAAAAAAAAAATAAAAAATGGATTTAGATTTCCAAAAACAATAAAACCAATAAAAGAAGTGGAAAACAAGGTATGTGTGTTAATAAATACTATGAATGGACATACCAAAATAATTTTAATTGTATATTTTCTATTTTTGAAGGAAACAAAAAGAGGCAAAGGTCTGAAAAACTGGTGTGAAGAGGATAAGGTAAGAGCTTCGTGAGCTGGTTCTAAAAGATCATTTAACATATTTAAAATTGTCTATTACACATACTTATAATTTTTTTCATTTTACAATTTCTTATAGGAGCTGTTAAAGGATTTAATAAAAAAAGAGTTAAGGATATAGAAAATAAAATTAATCACTTTAATCACTTTCTATTAATATTTTTCAAAATATTCTGCAGAAATATTTTTATAAAAGGTAAACAATAGTCGTATGTAGATTTAAACAAAATGTCTAAATGCAAAATGTCTTCTTATTTTTGGTTTAAAGAAGGGTAAATCCAACAATAAAATTTCTTACTTTATGAATGGTTTATTAAAGGTTTAATAGACTATTTTTCGTTTATAAATACAACTATAGCAAATTTTGGTTAAAAACGGTTAATAAATCAAAAATACATTTTTATAAATACGGCTGTAATAATCTAGTGTGGTCAATTGCAAATAAATATACAATATCTTTGTTAGATTTTTACGTTTCGTTTTTCTTATTGCAAAAAAAAGGGTTGTTGATGTTATATTTTGTTATTTTCTCGTTTCGTTTTTATAATTATCTGCGGCATTTGCGTTCCTTTAAAATATATAACATCATTTAGACAACCATTGATGTAATTAGCTGAAACATAATTTTGTTTATATTATATACAATTATTTACATTTTTTGAGATATTACATTAATTAATGTAGTTAATGCGGGAGTATGAACATTTTTATATTTTGTAACGAATTGCAAATTATTTTTAAAAGAATAACAAAAATATGTTTTTATGATTTTCAGCAAATAAATTAACTAAATTATAATTTTTCTAAAAATTTTTTGAGTTTTTTTCGGTCTTCTAATATTCAGCAAAAGTTTTATTAATTTTTAGCAGGTGTTTTTTTAATTTCTAATCTACTAAGTTTTAGCAAAGCTTTTGCTGAATCGACTAATTTTGTTGCTAAAAATGAGCTCGCTGATTTTCAGCAAAAGATTTTACTGACATTAGCAATGTGCAAGCATCCCCTGACTACAATTTTACTGACTTTACTAACTTTTTTTTTTGAGTGTATGACAACAACACCTTTTCAAGGCTTTTTAAGAAGGTATGCAATATTGATTCATTTTTAATCCCATAATTGATTTTTAGTCATATATATATGTATAGAAGAAATAAAGCTACTCAATATTGACAAATTTTTAATCAAATGAATTAATATTTACTTGGAAAATAATTAAATTAAAGTGCGATCAATTACTAGTTGAATAAACAGTTCTCGTTGTTGGTGCAATTTCAGCAATAAAAGGTATTGAATAGGAGGTTTTCGTGACTGTGTTTTTATTGTTATGTGTGTACGTGATGACTTAAATTAGAAAAAATCGTCAAAATTAAAAAAATTAAAAAAAAACAAAAATTTTAAAATAATTGTCAATATTTAAAAAAACATTGTTGCGGTGGTCCCCCCTTTGAATATCTTCCTTGACAAGGGGGAGAAATTTTGGCGTGGGACGCCCCTAGACCGAACATGTTTTGGCACTATGGCGGGCATTTATTTTATTTCGGGGCCGGCCGTGCCTCATTAAAAATATATTTTTTTGGATGTATCGGAAGGGGTATATTTGCTATGGGGGCGAACTAGTCGCAATTAAATCCCCACCCCTTCCGTATATTAAACGTTGTGATGACCCACTAAATTGTATTGCAGGTGGCTGACCTGCAGTGGAGTCATCGCCAACCTAGAGGAGACCTTGCGTATGTGGAATTAATGCTACCACAGTCAACTCTAGGTTTCCGACCTGAAATGGAAAAAGGAGAATAGAAATATTAATAAAAATGTCACACGCTGAAAATGCAACGATACTTACTCTACCATGCGTTGGTGTACTAGAGCCCATAAGAACACTAGTACACATTGGCCAAGTCTGGAGTAGCTGAAAATAGAGAAGAAAAGTTTAAGGAAGGATTAGTAAAGTTTAAAAGATTATTTTAATGTATTTAAGCTGAAAAGAAAGAAAAATTAAAATAATTAGCAAAAATGTATTTACCTTACAAATTTTGTTGAAATGTGTCAAATGACATCATGGCTGTATGAAGGCGTAGTAGAAAAGGGTTAATGTAGTCAAGCCGGATAAGTAGAAACGTTTTTAGCAAGTTTACATGGTGTAAACAATGGTAAAACGTCTAAAAGTAATTTTGTCGTTATTTTAGAGTTTTTGAATTTTGAAATTGAGAATAGTACAAAGGGTTTGTGTCTATGATCATAGAAAATGAATCAATTGCATTAGAGCGAAGTTAGAAGAGGATAGGATTAATGATGAGAATGTGTTAGTATACAGAAAGGGAGAAAAATATATTACTTGTAATACATGTACAAAAGTTTATATATTTTGTTTTTTTTTGATGGAACATATAGTTCGATCTGGGTTCAGCCATCTTTTTGCAATCATTGCTGAGAAAAGCGCGAACGTATGCAGTCATTTTTAAAGGAACAAGCTGTATCACTTTTGTCAGTGAAATAAGAAATTTTTTTTTAACCTAAAAATTTTTGTGAACAAGTAAAATGAAAGATATTTAAATTTTTTTTTTAAATTTGATCAAAAAGTGATTGTAGTGCAGTGTTAAAGGCGCAGAATAAGGAGCAAAATAAAAGTATGTAATCCTTAATAATAAAAAAAAAAAATATACAATTTTGTAAAATTTAGATTTTTTTTTAAAAAAAATTTTATTAGAGTGAACTATTAATTACCGGAGAAGTAAAGTTAAATCCGGACAGAATATTCCCTGCTATACCTGAAGATAATAAGGAGAACGTAAGTTTTTTGTTTTTGTGAATTTTTATAGTAAGGAAAATAATTGGGTTTTTTTTTGTGAAAATTTTAATAGTTTGGAACTGGCCTCCACCTGGAGCAGGGCCAGACGTATAATAACACCTTAAGTGGAGACCAGACTCTTCTAGGAAGCCCCGTAAGTTCTCCCATAGAAAGATGGAATTGGACAAAAATTTATATGAAGAACCATAGCCCAAAAGTATAAGGATAACCCTAAATAAGATAATTTTATGATTCCCGGGGGTAATAGAAATTTCTGCAGAATGATCTGAGTGCCGTAAAATATATTTGAAGATCAAGATTGTCAGCGCATCTAAAAATCAAGACAAAGAGGAATTTTTTTTAAGTCAAATTTTTTGTGCTTTTGCATCAGCAATTTTAAAATTTTTTTTAATTATTGTTAAGTTTATGTATTTGTGTAGTTAGTGTTTTATGTGATTTACTATTCAAGTACGGACAACTAATAGTGTAAGAATTTTGAAAGGAAAAAGTTAGTAGTGTAATAGGGTTATATGTTGGAAAATTCTGCTTAGGAGTATATGGTTGTTTTTTTTTACAAAAGATATAAATTTTTTTTTAGTTTGCCCCGCAATATTTTGCGAAAAGAGGTTTTAGGGAGCTCTCTCAGGCCTATAAGATTTTTATGATATTCTAGCATCCGGTTACCCAAAATTTTTGAGGTTAGAAAAATTTTAGTAATCATATACCACTAATTAGAGTCAATAGCAACGTCGACGCCTACCAACGCATATATGAAACTTTAATTTTTTTCTTTTCAACTTACTTATGTTAATGACATAAATTAATTCAGGTTATTTATGAATTTTATTTTTAATACACGTTTTTTTTATTTTTAATGTTTTAGGCTACTTATATGTTAATTAAAGTTTTATAAAATTTAAGTCTATTACCAATTTAAAGTACATATTAATTTTTTTTATTTATTTGATGTGTTCAGGCCGACACTAAAAAGCAAAAAAAAAATTAGTGATTTTGTTGAAATTTATTGGCCATCTTTATTTAAATTATTTTTGATGAATTTTCATAATTCCTGTGGTACAGGTTTCGTTTGATCCAAGTGATCTATCTGATTGACCAAAAATTTGCGTCAGCATATATGTTTTTTTTAAGGAAAACCTAGAATAGAAAATTTAGAAATTAATAGTATTAGATTGTTTATATAATATTATTATTTGATTAATACTTTTAAGAAACATTTTTATAATAAATTATGATTTGAAAAGAAAGAGATTAGTTATGCAAGGTTAAAGTAATTTATAGGGGAAAGTTGATATAGAAAGGTAAGTGTGGGGTGAGCGGTTTTATGGGGCCATGAAAATGAAGATATGGGATTTATGAATGGCCATGGTTGGGAAGGGCAACTGGGGTAATAACACCTACCTCCTACTTTTGAAGTGTTGCCTTTTTGTGAATAGATTCTTTGTGTAGAGTATATTATTGGAACGGTCCTTGAGGCCAAGATGGAGGGATGGGATTCACACCCTAATGGGGAAGCCGCTCCTGAGCTAATCGGCCCAATTCATCTTGGTGCTAACGGTCACCGTAACAACATTCAAAATAAAAAAACCTCAAACGAACAAGTTTTCTTTGAGATAGGCGTGGTAGAGAAGATTAAGCATACTTTTCTAAAAATCATAACTACATTGTACATTTTTAATTGAATTAGACTGCGCAGTTTCTGGTAACACAACCTTCATCAGTAATCCTTTTGACAATACTGTAATTATTTGCTATGGTTTTTATTGTTGATTGCATCTATATGAAATGTTTATTTATTAAATGCAATCCTGACCGTGGCTTGAACCTGCTTTCTTTGCCACATGCACTTCGCACTACACTTTAGACAGGCGCTTTAACCACTTGATCTAAAGTCAGGTCGATTTTTGCTGTGGCTTAAAACCAATTTATTTTTGATCAATGGTGATAATCTTTAACTTCGACCTCATATATTAGTTCTCATTTAGTGGGATAACTAGGTTATATGAATGTTTGATCCGAAAAATTTGTATTTCTAATTTGATCAATTTATATATAATTTGATACAATTTGATCTTCATAAAATTCTGTGGAAATCCACGCTTCAATAATGTTTCACATTCGAAATAATAAAAAAAATTAAATATGAATCAATGAATTGGAAAATTAGTCATGATTTCATTTTGACATACACTGATTTTCAAAGCTATAGCATCATTTTGTTTTTCAATTATTTCGTAAGAATATTGAATATTGTGTCTGCAGAATTTTAATGTATAGAAAGTTGTTATTGTATGTTGTAGTTTTTGGTTTGATTATTAAGTCATCATTGTAAGAAAATTTCAAAAATTTATATTAAATTTTTCATTAATTCAACCAAATTTAAGTCGAGACTTAATTTTTTTTAATAATCCTACTTATTAGATTGCAGACAAATAATTTTGATAAAAAAAATAATTTCTAGAGATAAATAGCACATATTATGTTTTTTGCTGTCAAATTCGATTCGGTTCTTTTTTGTTATAAAGCTTTTTTATCTTTGTTCTTTTAATTGCTTATTTTACGATTTTCTGACTTTAAATGTTTTTTTTTTAACTTACAAAATAGTATTTATTCCACTAACTTTGAATTTGCTTTTTACGATTTTCATAAGCTTAAATACATTGCATTTTGTTTGTGTTTTCTGAGAATTATATTTAAAAGTAATAGATTTTTTTTGGTGAATTTATACCATATACAAAAGTGATCGAATTTTTGTTTTTAATTTAACACATATATTGATATAGAATTATATGTGATACCATATATAATTATAAAATAAAAATTATAGAATTTGTTTTATATGTACTTATATATAATTATGCATGGAAGTACATTTGATCTGATATATAGCTATATCAATTATAATGATGAGATTAACAAGGTCTACTTATATATAACATAAGATATAATTATATATAATTATATATAAATAAATGTTCGTAAAAATAAGTATGCGCTGTAAGTATATGTGTTCACATATGGCCACATATATAATAAGATACCACTATATCAAGATATATACGACTATATGTAAATTTTTTTCGTCGGGTATACAAAAAATATTTGAATGCGTATGTGTTTGTTTATAAAAGAAGAAGAAGAGTTTGAAATTTATGTAATCTATGTTGGAAACACCATAATTCCGATTTCAGAAAAACCTAATTTGAAAAAAAAAGCCGTAAACAAATTTAAAAGTTATGACTACACAAACCTACAAAATAATCAGTAACGCATTTAGAAAAATATCGCATAAATGCGTAAAACACATATTTAATTAAATTATTTTTCTTTAAATAAAAAAATTGTTTACACGTTTTACTTTAAATGGTTTCTTTCTTAGTAAGTTAAAAATAAGTTAAGTTTTTAACATATTTTTGTGTTTAACAAAAATTCTAATAACAAAGTCCCCTGAAGATTTCCTTGGGCAGGAATGAAATCCGGATAGGGACACGCCTACATCAGATTGCTTTTCACAATTTGTTAAATAAGTTTTGGGACTTTAGCACATTTAATTACTATAAATGCAATTAATGTTTATCCCGATGAAAATAATTTAAATAAAAAATTTTAATATTTTATGGAAAAAAATTATGTATGTTATGAATTGTTTTTGAGGCAAAAGCCTCTATTTTCAAAAACGCATTTCTTTCTAACTACACTAATTTAACTGAGCCTTAGGGAACCTTTTGAGAGGGGAACGTACTAAGCCGGGGCGCATTTAAGCGGGCACTACTGTACCTAGTTCTATACCACATATATATGTAAGTGGTATACCTTTGGGGTATGTTAGGGGAGAAGCTCGGGTCGTGGAGGGAGTCAGAATTCTCTCTCTATTGGGAAAACTCTCTTGGCCAACGACAGCTAAGAGATTAATTTCTTTTTCCAGAGCAGGATCGAGGAGACTCTTGTCCCTCGGGAAGGGTGACTTGAGAACCCTGGTGTCTTACCTGACTGGACACTGCAATCTCAGATACCACCTGCGCAAAAGGGGTCTTTCGGACACGGATGAGTGTAGGTTTTGCGAACTGGTAGCTGAGACATCAGAGCATGTTCTTTGCGAATGTCCGAGGCTATGTGAAAGGCGTGCCAAGTTTCTTGGCAATCGCTTTGTCTCCCCTTCGGACATTATGAAGATTTTGCCTAATAGGATTATTGGCTTTATATGTAGCTTGAATCTTTAGGGTAACTTTAGGCAGCACAAAATACCTAAGTTGGTCGCGGGTGCATAGTGCCATATAATCTAATCTAATCTAAAGCAGAACATACATTATTTTTAGGTGGAGTAGAAAGTGGTAAGAAATACAAACAAAAGTTAAAAAACTTTCAATATGAGGCAACATAGATATTTAAATACATTTAGAATAAGTAAACTGCAAGACCATTAAAGTAAGACATCACCCACTAAAATCGGCCTACCAGCTTTTAAAATACATCAATTTAACGCCAGAAACTTAATTTTGTTTTTCGCACTTAAAAAAAATCAAAATAGGACTAAAAGACCTATATGATCATTGAACTACTTCTGTAACGAAAATAATAATATCGTGCCAGTAAAAATGCACGTAACTTGTAATTTAATATCCTTTTTGTAAAAATAAAACAAAATTAACTGATATATAATAATTTTATGTGCTTTTTTGTACCAAACAAAAAGTCACTACCTTTAAATTTATTTCTTTAAAAAGAGCTAAATAATAAGGCAAAAAAGTGGGTCGCCTTTGATATGTTAAACATAAAATCGATAAAACATTAAATATATGCCCTTCAAATAATTGTCCAAAGAAAAAAGAAATAAAATTTTAACCAGTTTTGGTTTGGTTTTTTAAACATAAAAACACTAAAAAAAATAACATCCCATGCGAAAATTGATTCGGGTATGAACATATATGTGCTTGTATATGATCATATATGGGTATAGCTGGCCATATATGTCCATATATAGTTCAATATATGACCATATATGGTCTAATATATGGCATCCGAAATTTGAGGGTATATGTTCGTATATGAGCATAAATGAGCATAAATGGACAATATATGAGTATATATGAACATATATGATCATATACGACATATATGGCAAGCTATACGAATCAATTTTCACATGGGATGTTATTTTTGTTAAAAAGTTACTAAAAAAGCAATAATTTATTTTTTATGTAAAAAGCTATGAACTTTCATATTCCGAAATATAAAATGTGCTATCTCTAAGTGTTTAGCAAAAAAAAATTTAAAACATGCTCTAAAAATATAAAACATGCTCTGTAGGACGATCGACGGTAATCGTCCACTTTTCGAAGTTAAATTACGACAATAGTACATATTGATTTTAAATAATCTTAAAAATTTTGTTAAAAACAACAATTTTCTATCGTTTAGTTTAATGTTGTTGAAACACTGAAAACCTATCAAATCAACCAAAATTCGTATAGAAGATGTACATGATATAACTATAACCTCTCCCGGTGGAAACGTTTTAAGACAGCAGTTCTAAAAGCTGAGTTTCGCTCTGCGAGGAAGGAAGTCAATAATCAAATAAGAATCGCAAAGTCTGAGTATTACTCCAAGCGTTTTGGTTCTGCTCTTAATTCAAAACGGACTTGGAAAACGATTAAGGACATTGGAATTGGTGATCCTGTTAAAAATACAACCTCCTCTATTGATGCTGATGACCTCAACAAAATTTTACCAATATTCCCATTGTAAAAACTAACAATATACCACTCGTCAACAATACAACTCACCCTAACAACAACAATATGTTCGAGTTTGCCTGTGTTACCCAGCTTGATGTTTTCACTAGCAGTATACAAATAAAAAACAATTCTGTTGGATATGATAATCTTCATCCCAAATTCATTAAAGTAATTTTACCAGTTCTTTTGCCTTATATAACCCATCTATTCAACACTATCATCACTACAAGTTATTTCCTGCAAAATGGAAGCACGCAAAAATAATCCCAATTCTAAAATCGAACACCGAGTATCGACCAATTGCTATTCTTAGCTTTCTGTCAAAAGTATTGGAAAAGATCTTGCACCGCCAAATAAGTACTTACATTTATGAAATCAATTATTATGTGACAAACAGTCAGGTTTTTGTCCAAATCACAGCTGCGTAACTGCTCTCATTGATGTTTCGGAGAATATACGGCGAGAACTTGATAACGGTAAAATTAACTTTTTAGTCCCTACTTGATCACTCCAAAGCTTTTGATACAGTTAACCACCAAATTTTATGTTCAAAGCTAAGATCTCTGTTTAACTTTTCGTCTACATCAACACAACTAATATCATCATAAGTCACTGGTCGAATTCAATCAGTATTCATAAACAACAAATGTCTAATCCATTATCACTATCTAGAGGTGTACCACAAGGATCAATTTTAGGGCCAATACTTTTTTCAATTTACGCTAATGATCTCCCTCAGCATTTATCTCACTGCAGTGTCCACATGTATGCAGATGACGTACAATTGTACCTTAGTAGTCCATCAAAATCAATCAATGAAAATGTTGACAAATTCAATTACGACCTAAGCAACATTCATCGCTGGGCATCTCAAAATGGTCTTTGCTTAAATCCACGAAAATCAAAATGTCTGGTGATTCACAAAAAAACTGTAACACCTCTAATCGAAAAGGATATCGTAATAAACAACGAGAAAACTGACATCGTACAAACAGCAAAAAATCTAGGATTAGTTATCAACAGCAACCTAACTTGGTCAAGCCATATTAATACACTGGTGGGACAAATTTATATAAAACTCAGAACTCTGTGGTCCATCCAATACTTTACACCGTTGAATGTAATAATACTTCTTGCTAAAGCTTACTTGATTCCAAGCCTTACATACGGATGCGAGTTGTTTTCTTATTGTGATTCCGCTAGTACGAAAAAACTTAAAGTCTTATATAATAACATTATAAGATATATTCATGGACTCAAAAAGCGTGACCAAGTTTCAACATTTTCGAAGACACTCTATGGTGTTTCTCTTGAAAGCCTTCTTAAGATAAGGGTTCTTTTGTTTTTGCATAAAAGTAATTTTTACCGAAACGCCGAAATACCTATTTGAGAAAATAAGATTTGCTAGATCTTCAAGGGGTAAAAGGATCATTATTCCGAAATTTCGAAGCCTGGTTTCTGAATGGCAATTTTTCATTAAAGCTATTCGTCTTTGGAATGCTCTTCCATATAACCAACAAACAAACAGCAACGCTATGTCTTTTAGGAATGATCTTTTTAAATATTTTGCTTAATTTAATTCATTTTATTTTGTTTATTTAAATTTTATACATATATATTTATTTATTTTTTTTTTTATCTTTAAATTTGTATTCTTATTATAAATGTTAATTATATGTATTAAATATTAATCTTTAGTTTAATTTAATTCAATTAAATCTGGCAAATATTTATATACACATATAAAATCCTGTACTATAATTAAAAGCTTAGTCTTGTTGTGCAGGAAATCAACAATAAATAAATAAATGTAGGACAGCTAATCCCAGCGGTTCTTAAATATCGCGTTTCAAAATATGAAAACATTCGAAAATTTTAAAAAAGTAGTCACAAAATATTCCATATCTCTTTAACGGCTTTAGATATGAGAGTCATTGATTAAAACTACTTAAGTTGTGGTTTTACTAGAACACAAATTATTTACTTCTCCACGGCAAAATGCATAGTTTTTAAAACCGCGGTTCAAAAGCTGTATTTAAAGAAACAGTTTTTTT
>CM037853.1:172608709-172670453 GCA_021234595.1 Delia radicum
GTTCTTTAGTAAGCTGATTGCTACTACAATCTCAGATATTGTTGGAGGAGTAGTTGCTGATATTAAGCTGCATATTGTGGGCGATACAATCACATATAGGTGGGATTATTTGTGGGCATGAGGAGAACATTTCGGAGAAGTGGTGCAGCCCAGAGTTCAACTTGTTCGTCTTTGGATGTAATAAGTGTTCCGGAATTAATTTTTATTGGTTTACTGGATACTGAGGAGCTGTTACTCGTAAGCTTCTTAATGAGTCGATATAAGTCACCGGTACGGTTCGTCTCAGCTGCAGACTGAGCCTCTTGGGCAATTGCATTAGCCCATGCACGTTTGTCCTTACGAAGCACTTCGTTTTACTTCGCGATCTAGGGAGGAGTATTGGCTTTGGAGAGTGGATTTTTCACCAAAAGTTGTAGCAGAGTTGAGTGCGGCTTTGAGTTCTTTTCTCCTATTATAGTTGCCCATGTCTCATCAGATAGCCATTCTTTACGTCCATTAGGTTTTAAGTCCTATGTGTTCTGTGGCAGCGTTATTAATATATTTTTCGTCGTGTTCCAATCTTTTCGTTGGTCATGAGATGTTAGTGTCAACGATTCGTTTAGGGCATTTAGATAGTTTGATGTGACCGATGGGATTTTCAGCCTGCGAACATCAAAATTTTCGATATACGTGAGTCATTTCTTTTCACAGCTGCTATCTTTATACGCAACACTTGCAATGAGTAAATGATGGTCACTGGCTATGTCAGCACCTCTTTTGTTTCGCACATCCAGCAGTGAGCCACGCCATTTTTTTGAGATAGCAATATAATCTATCTGGTTTCTCCGTGACATGATCGGGTGATACCCATGTTATTTTGTGTTTTCGTTTGTGTGGAAACAATGTCCCTCCTATGACCAGGTTGTTCTCCGCGCACATGTTTACAAATAGATCGCCATTTTCCGTTCTTCGGCCTAATCCATGTGCCCCCATTATGCTCTCTAGACCCATGTTGTTCGGGCCAATTTGAGCGTTTAAGTCGCCCATTACAACCAGTATATCTCCACGATTTGAAGATGTTATTGCACGATCGAGTAGACTATAAAATTCTTCTTTCACAGAAAGCTCAGAGGTTTCGGTAGGTGCATAGCATTGAATGCATGTGAGGTTTCTAGCACGTGTACGTAGTCTTATTGAAATTAAGCGATCTGAGTAGGGCTTCCAGCTAATAAGAGCTTTATGTGCTTCCCTTGAAAGGAGAAAACCAACTCCAGATGATCTGATTTCGTTTTCTGGTTTGCCAGAGTACAGTAGTTGGAGTCCATTTGTGGTTGTGGTTTCGCCTGTGTCAGGCCATCTCATTTCGCTTATGCCCCAAAAATAATAGATTGTAGTTCGTAAATTCTTTGCATAGTTGGGCCAAACGCGATGTTTCAGTTAATGTTCTAACATTCCATGTTCCAAATCTTGTCCGTGTTTTCATGCTAAAAGTCGTCATCGGGGGATCAGGTCGTTCTGTTTCGTTTGTTTCGGTTTCGTTAATCATTTAAGTTTAAGACGAAGTAGCTGATTAGGCTTCCGCATATGATCCAGGTGCTGGGGCTGCCAGCTGCCCTCCTGGCCGGCTGTGATGTTGAGTTTTTCAAAGGGAATGATTCGCCTCTTCCTCCTACTACCTGAGACGCTGACTTGGAGTCAAGAAACTCAGGGCACTCTATTACACTAAGTTTTAGAGAAATGTTTCTCCTACTTACCTGAGACGTTATTAAAAACCATCAGGCTACTTAGTCGCCTTCTCACTTTTGCTAGCTTCGAACGGGTGTTTCAAAAGCCATTGCCCGGGGAAGACCTGGCATAAGGCCGGAGGTTGTGAGCTGCATTGACACTGTAACAAAGGAATCATTCCTGGCCACTCCCAAGTGAATGGCAATCAGGAACTTTCAACCCTTATTGACAGTACACATCCCCCCAATACATAATTGCATAAATACATAATTGCATAATATGGCAACTCTGGGTTCACTATATAGACAATATGGGTATCAAAATTTTTGTTTATTATTTACCTTAACCCTGTTTAAAGATAAATCTAGATTTCGTAAATTAAAGAGAAGATTTCATACAAAAGCAAATGAATTTTAAACGCCACTTTTTACCTCTTATATGTTAGATTGTGCAACAGTACATTCAAAATTGTTAAAAAAAATATACACTTAAAAAAATAAGTTAGTAGAAAAGTTAGCTAAACGTCTTGTAAATCAAGTATACTATTTCAGCTGAAATTGCTTTCAGCTAAAATTTTAGTTATATTTATTCAGCACTTAACAGTTTTGAACTAATGTTGCACTAATATTTACTAATTTATTTTGTGCTTATAAGCACATTAATAGTGTGAACGACAAAAGTCTTGGACACTTTATCCCTTTGTAAAACTAAATCTAGATTTCGTAAATTAAAGAGAAGCTTTTATACAAAAACAAATGAATTTTAAACTCTAATTTTTGCCCCTTAAACGTGAGATTGGGCAGCAGTACATACAAAATTCCGAAACCAAACATACACTTAAAAAAATAAGTTAGTAAAAAAGTTATTAAAACGTTTTGTAAATCAAGTATACTATTTCTCAGCAAATTTTCTGCTGAAATTGTGCTTTCAGGTAACATTTAAGTTATTCTTATTCAGCACTTAACAGTTTTGAACTAATGTTTAACTAATATTTTACTAATGTTTTACTAATTAATTTTGCTAAAAAAGTTATGCTGATAAGCACATTAAGAGTGTGGGGCGACAACCAGATTGAAAGATGTTCGCAGAATCAAATATATGTCGCGGCATTTCCAGATGTAGTAGAGACGAGCAAAATGATACTAAAAAGTACAAACTCTTGTAAGACATATAAAAATATCAACCATGGAAGATTTTTGTATCTGTTTTTCATTCAAAAGGACGCTAGCAACGTGAATACATATGCGGATTAAGAACTTTAATTTTGTGTTGTCTGCGGCTTCTCAAAGTAATTGTCTGTTAATTAAATTAAAGATAAAATAATATGTTTAAATTTTGTAAACCAAATCTTTAAAGTGATTATTAATGTAGAGTGGTCAAATTTCAAACTAATATACGTTCCGGTAGACAGATTATAGCGAAAGACAAGAACACACATCTTAGGTAACTTTTTATGTTTCCTTTTTCTTATTGCAAAAAAAGGGTTGTATCTTTAGACGACCATTGATGTAAATAGTTGAAATATAATTTTGTTTATGTTATATATATTATTTATTATATATTATTTATTTGACTTTACTCTGTTTTTTTTTTTTTTTTTTTGAGTGTTCAGGTAACATGAAATGTAAAATCGAACAGGAAAACAAGCAGCTAGAATATGATGTGCTTAAATATTAGTATACATGCAGTGTTGCCAGGTATGTGGAGCATAAAATCGTCAAATTTTCCAATAAAAATCGTCATTTTATTTTCAAAAATCGTCAAAAAATCGTCAAACAAAAAATATTTGTTACAAGTGGGATAAAGTTTTAATAAAAAAAAACAATAATATTGTAATTCACATTTCAAATGCTCATGTACTATCGGTGTAATATAATACGATTCTTTCCACTTTTCTGTAAGTGGGGCGTTGTGGTGTAATGGTTAGCGCGTTGGACTTTTACACAGAAGGTCCCGGGATCGATTCCCGGTGCCGGCAACATCAAAATAATATGTATGAGTTTTTTCTATCCCTCATACGTATCGCAATGTCCACCTTCGGTGTTCCCATAGCAATTAACCCCACCGAAGTAAAATAATGAATCAGGGCTATGAACCAAAAAAAAAAGCTTCAATAAGTTCGCCAACTCTCCATCAGGTGGCGAGCAACAACTGTTCTAAGACTTATCATCTCGCGCAATTACAGTGTTGCCATGTCTAAAGCCCTTCATCTTTCCCCCACCTTTCACCTCTATACTATCCCTTTCCAAAGAAAGCAACACACTAAATATAGGAATTTTTCCTGAGTGTTGCCTCTCTTAAAAAAAAAAAAAAAAAAAAAAAATTTAAACTTCGAAAATCATGAAATTTTATAACGATAGCACTTTACCACTTTAACTGTTAATTCCTTCTACATAATTCTGTAAACATCACTTCAGTAGCACAATTTTTAAATCTTAAATTCTTTTACATAGTTTAGAAATTCTTTAACAATGTTATTTTCTTTAATTATTAAATTTGGACTTCCATTAACGAATTAAAGTTTTAAATTGCATTACATGTGATGACATAGTTTAATACGATAAATTTTGAAATTTTGATTATTTCATATTTTTGGGTTGGTTTTCAATATTGCTAAAAATTATTTATTATGTTATTTATTATTTATATTATTATTTATTTTTATTTAAATATTGTTTATTACTGTATGTTTTTCCATTTTCAAGTATAAATTGTGAATATCAGAAGTTTCACTTTGGAGCACTTTATTTATATTATTATTAGGCCTGTTTTTTAAGCACCGGATTTATTTTTGGATTTATAAATGAGAATATTCGATGTTTTTTTTTTTAATTTAAAAAATATTTTATTTTTATCTCAATCTTACACTAATTAAACTTTATAAAAATATAAATATTAAAAAAAACAGGGTTGGCATTCAATAACTTTTCATAATAACGATTGGCTATCACAGTAACACTAATAGCGGAATGGAAAATTAAAAAAAAAGCGATTCCATTACAGACATGTTTCTTCTTATGTAAAAGGTTTTAGTTTTCTATTTAACCTGTTTGATTTTGAAATATCTTGAACTAGTTAAAGTCAAAATAACACTAAAATATCGAAACGATGATTTATAACGTTATTTTGTTGATGTAACAAAATTTAATAGGTAGAATGTTTAAATAAACCCTGTAAAGACACATGCCACTATTGGAATCGTAGCTTTAAAACGTTCATAACGGCATTGGTGTGGCCGTGGCAGGCAACAGCCGTTGTAATGAAAAGGTAGTGTTTGCCAACCATGAAAAAAGTAAGCACATACTCAGGGAACTTCTGCTGTAAATATTTGTCCTTGTTTCAGTTGTAATACAGTATCTTTATTTTTAAGTGAAAAAACAGTCATTTGTAGAAGAAATTTCATTTTTGACTACAATTGTAGTTCATTTAAAAAACAAACCACATTAAATTACAATATTACGATTTTACATTCATTTTATACAGTAATTTTTTATTTAAAAA
The DNA here is from genome assembly GCA_021234595.1 of Delia radicum. Classification (NCBI taxonomy): domain Eukaryota; kingdom Metazoa; phylum Arthropoda; class Insecta; order Diptera; family Anthomyiidae; genus Delia; species Delia radicum. Next base: position 172,613,915 of record CM037853.1, read on the forward strand.
AATAAAACAACTTAATGTTTGTTTATTTTTTACTGCACTGACTGAACTACTCATTAATAATACAATTGTTGTTAATTTTTGAACAGTAAAAAAAACAAATGACTATGTTAGTTGAATTTAATAAAATGTAAGTCGTTCTTCTTTAAAGTGAAATTTCATTTGTTTTTAGCTACATTTGCAGTGGTCTTTACCGGTATTAAGTGCAGAAAATAAATTAAAATAAACCTAACATGAATCCATAAATAACTTTTTTGCTAAACTTTCAATAAAAAATAGTTTTTAATTTTAACGAAATAATAAAAATCCAAAAATAGATTCGGTGATTTTTTAATAATAGCAAATAAACATGTTTTGCTGACATATTAAACGTTTGTCAAAAAATCGTCATTATGGAAGCAAAAATCGTCAAATCGTCATTTAGTAATTTAGGTACTAAAAATCGTCAAAATGACGATAAATCGTCAAACCTGGCAACAGTGTATACATGCCGTATTCCCAATTCTTTCCCAGTAATTGTAACATTAGCAGTTGGACTGGCAACCCTGCCAAATAAAAACCTAAACTTCGGATCGAAATACTAGTATCAGCCTAGCTAATATGTCTGATTGATTGAAAATAACATAAAAATAATCTCGATGTATATAAAAACAAAAAACTAATAAAACTTTAAAAAGTATTACTTGAGCCAGAGTAAACATTAATTTTTTTTATATAAATAGAACAGTTTTTGATCTTCAAAGTTTAGTAGCGCCATACTGTTTGTTAGGAAAAGATCCTAACCACGTGTTTGACTACTAAGAAGACGGGAATGGAACAAAATATGTTTTTTGTTAAAGATTAATATGTTTTTTGTTAAAGATCTGCCTATTGTGGAGGCTATAGCTTTTCTAAAACTTCGGGTTCTAATGAGATCTTTACCCAGATCGAAATACTAGTATCAACCAACACTCAAATAAAAATGTGTTAGTAGAAAAGTTAGTAAAACATCTTGTACATCAGGTATACTATTTTTCAGCATATTTTTTTGCTTAATTGATGTTTTAAACTAAAATTTTAGTTATACTTATTCAGCACTTAACTGTTTTGTACTAATGTTTTACTAATATTTTACTAATGTTTTACTAATTTATTTTGGTACAAAAATTGTGTTGATTAGCACACAAATAGTGTGAACGTCAACCAGACAGAATGAATTAGATGTCGCGGCATGTCACGATGTAGTAGTGACGAGGAAAATTATACTAAATAGTACAACTCTAGTAAGACATAATATAAAAAAATCAACCATGGAAGATCTGTTATCTGTATCTGTTTTTCATACATAAAACAAAATTGTGGATTAAAATAACTTAAATTTTGCGTCGTTCGGCGGCGATGTAAAAATAATTGTCTATTAATTAAATATAAGACAAAATAAAATATTTAAATTAAATAAAAATTAAATGTGTATTTGTAAACTAAATGCTTATATATATTAATAATTTGTGTGGTCAAATTGCACACAAATATGCAATCGGTAGACAAGCAAAAGCGAAAGACAAAGACATACATCCTAGGTAGATTTTTCTGTTTTCTGTGCCTAATTGCAAAAAAGGGTTGCATATGTTATATTTTGTTAGTTTTTCGTTTTGTTTCTATAATTCTCTGCGGCAATTGCGTTTTTTTTTAAAGTTAGCATCATTTAGACAATAATTGATGTAAGTAGTTCAAAGATAATTTCGTTTATTATTTCTAATGTTTTAGATAATTCATTAATTCATATCGTCAATTTGGGAGTATGAACATTTTTATATTTTGTAAAGTATTGTAAATTATTTTAAACAGAATCACAAAATTATGTTTTATGATTTTCAGCAAATAAATTAACTAAAGTATAATTTTTCTACAAATTTTTTGAGTTTTTTTCAGTCTACTAATATTCAGCAAAAAATTTTATTAATGTTTAAGGGGTTTTAATTTCTAATTCACGAAGTTTTAGCAAAACTTTTGCTAAACCTACTAATTTTGTTGCTAAAAATCAGCGAGCTGATTTTCAGCGAAAGACTTTGATGACATTAGCAATTTTTTTGCAAGCACCCTCCTGACTAAAATTTTGCTGACTCAGCAAAATTTTTTGCTGACTTAACTAACTTTTTTATTTGAGTGTAGCTAATATGTTTGATTTGCTTTATTTTTGTTAATATACGGAGGTTTAAGATTTAAAGCTGTTGGCTTAACTTCTCTGTGGTTGGTGGACATATATACCTTAACAAACCTTGAGTTTCTTGTGGGTGGCGGATTAGAATGAGGCTGATGGTAAACTAATCGATTAGGTCGAAAGTGCGGCACACCCAGTGTTGCCATGTATTTTTTTCAAAAAACTGTAAGAAAAAACTGTTTTTTTTAAGAAAAAACTGTTTTTTTTTTTAAATAAAAAACAGTAGAAAAACAGTTATATGTGCATTTTGAATTCAATTGCATTTTATTTAAACATAAAACAACATAAAAAACATTAAACACATAACATATTTATATACACAGAAAAAAAATATTTTTTGTTGTAGACTAACTTTTAATTATACTAACAAAAAAAAAATATTTTCAAATTTATGATATTACAGATCACAAGTTGTGCTCTGTTATAAAACTACATTTTAATTAACAATAGGAATAATATGTTTTTTTTCTGTGTACTTGCTAAAGTAAAAAAAAAATATAATATAAAAAAACATATTTATATTAATTATTTAACATATAGCAAAAAAATAGCTACAAAACCATAAAAAAAAAAAATTATTCATCACATTTTGAGATCTTACTTAATTACATAAAAATATCAGTTATACATTTTTTGATTAAATTTGATTTTCCCGAACATGGGGCCTAAGGCCACAAATGGTCTACTGGTCGTTCAATACTATTGTTAAACCGATGATCACCTATGCTGCCCTTGCATGGTGGCCAAAAGTTGAACAGAGTAAGGCAAGAGATGCTCTTAAGAGAATCTACCGTCTTGCGTGTGTTGGCATTACAGGGGCCGGCGGAACTTGCCCGACGGATGCCTTGGGGGTTATGCTGGGGATCCCGCCATTGCATATTTCTGTAATGGAGGTTGCCAGTATGGGTTCCTCTAGACTTAGTGAATTCGGTGGCATGAGGGGAGGTGACCTAAGGGGTCACATGAGGATCGCGCGAATCCTAATAGATGACCCAATTTCTAAGGTTGCGGACAAAGTGTCACCGGAGTGGATCTTTGATAGATATTTTAATGTGTTATTGTTTGACAGAGACATGTGGACCAATCAATCCTGGGAACCGGAAGATGGTTCTCAGGTGTGGTTCACTGATGGCTCTAAGCAGTCGAATGGGAACACGGGTGCGGGCGTCTTCGGACCAGGCTTCCAGCGTGCCTTACCTATGGGTAAATATCCGTCCATTTTTCAGGCGGAGATTTGGGCCATTTGTGTCTGTGCATTGGAATGCCTGCGAAGGGGAACTCGCAGATCTCGCATCTACATTCTTTCTGACAGTCAGGCTGCACTGAGGGCCTTAATGGCCTATAAGGTGTCGTCCGGGTTGGTCATGGAATGCATTCAGACTCTCAATAACCTTGGGGTGGATTCCTGGTCATGAGGGGCATGAGGGCAATGAGAGGGCAGATTGTCTTGCCAACCGCGGGGCCCGAAAGCCCTTTATTGGTCCTGAACCATTCTGTGGAATACCTGCGGGGTATGTTAGGGAAAGGCTCAGGGCATGGAGAGGGTCTGAATTCTCTGGTTACTGGGAAAACTCTCCTGGTCAGCGCCAGGCTAAAAGATTGATCTCTTTTTCCAGTAGGAGGTCGAGGCGACTCTTGTCGCTTGAAAGGGGGGGTTTGAGGACCCTGGCGTCGTACTTAACTGGACACTGTAATCTCAGATACCATCTGCACAAGAAGGGTCAATCGGACACGGATTTGTGTAGGTTTTGCGAGATGGTGTCTGAGACCTCGGAGCATGTTCTCTGCGAATGTCCCAGGCTTTGTGATAGGAGACTTAGGTTTCTAGGTGATCGCTTCATTCGCCTTCCGACATCGCGAACATTTTGCCTAATAGGATAATTGGCTTTATAGGTAGCTTGAATCTGTAGGTAATCTTAGGCAGCACAAAAGACCTACATTGGTCGCGGTGCATAGTGCCTTCTGATCTAATCTAATCTAAACACAAACAAATTCTAAAAAGGGAATTAAAACTTACTACACAGTTGCATTTAATGCGTAGTATTATTTTTTATTGAAACATTTTGTACAACTTTTGTATTAAATTTATAAATTCAAGTAAAAGAAAGTAAATCGAGCAGGTAAACTGTTAAAAACTGGAAAAACTGGAAAAAAAAATGCTGAAATTAAACAAAAACTGTTTTTTTTCATGAAAAACTGGAAAACTGTTACGCATCCTAAAAACTGGAAAAAAACAGTTAAAACTGGCAATATGGTAACACTGGGCACACCCTCTAGCTCTGATCCCAACAAAATTCTTTTCATCTTCTCTTATATTTATAAACAATTTTCTTTTTGTAATAATTGTAGTTAGATTTTAATTATGATCTTAAACATGACAATTCGAAACGAAATGCAATTTATGCATAATTTCGGCAATTTGGGTGTAACAAATTAGTAAACTATTGTGTTTAAGTCAGCCACGAAAAGTTGTTAAAAACTTTGTAATTTGTTAATAGGCAACAACGGAAAAAAAATCTTCGAAACACATTTTTTAATGGACCTAAGTACGATGAATGCAAATATGGCAAAACTATTTTATTTTTCTTTAGTTAGTCTCTTTACAGGAAGAAGAAGAAGAAAACATTTTTATTGAAAAATTTTACGGACACAAGGGATACACCAGACTGCCGCAGTTTCGTCCCCCTCCTGGGACTCGTCAGTGGTTAATTTATGTGTCAATTGAACAAAGTATTTTATATTGTTAATTTTGCTCTATATGAAAAACTTTTTATTTTTGGTGTCGTACTGTGATTTGAACTCACGGTCTTAGCATCAAGCTATGCATCGTAATCTCACCTCTTAACCAGTTGAGCCACGATCATTTGCAGTATCGCGATTCTTATATCATTCATCCCATTTTTTTTTTTGTATATTTTGCTTAAATTTTCGAAGTGCTATCGCAAAATCATGAAATTTTTGTTAAGAATATAAATATCTTTAACTTGAGTATAATCATGTCGGTGTTTGCATCAGGATATCGCACTGGTAATGCAAGGAAGTTGAATATCTACCTTTTTAAGTTTAATCCTATGTTAAAACATTTTATCATTGTGCATAAACAAGATATTCCAATAAATAAGTTTTGGTATTGGAGATGCAAATCCATGCTTCAAATCTGGCAACAAAAACTGTTTTTCTCATTTGAAGTTCTTTAAATATCACAGTTCATTTTCAATGAAGTTGAAAATCACAGTCTGCTAAATTTAGGTGATCTAAATTGTGAAAGTATAAAATTTGAGTTGACAGTTGTAGCTTAAGGTCTTTTCGGATCTGACCAGAGTCAGGGAAATATTTATTATCGGGAATATATGTACGTAGTTAATAAAGTATACGAAACACATACGGAGTAACGATTTTTGCTCCACTTTGCTTTATTTCGCTTAAATTCCGAGATATTTTATTATTAAATTAAAAAATAAAAAATATGAGAAAATCACGCCATTTACAAATGAGACTGAAAGCGGAGACAAAAATATAATGTTTTGAAAACAATTGTGGTTTAAATTAACTGGCAAAATTTGTAAATTTAAGAATCACGAGTTACTAAGTTTTAGGTCTAAAGATTAGTTAGTAAATAACTGATTTATGCGATAAGAACAACAAAAAATTACTCAACTGAGTTTGAATACGGTTAACAGACTTTTTAACAAACTTTTTTTTATGAGTGAAGATAGGGGTTTTCCAGGGAATTTCTGTTATTATAATTTCCCGCTTTCCATTTCCAGATATTTTGTAGTGGGATTCCGTCAAATAAAAAAGAATTGGCAAAATTGGAGTGTGCTGCTATAGACGAGAAGACATTTGAAGAAGTTGTAAATGCAGACATTAATATATACCTACACGCAGAAAAAAGACATTTTTGAATATGTGTGCAGGTAATTATATACATGTCTACAGTGACTCAAATTTTCAAACCTAAACAGAGATATATTTGCAATTTTAAAATTCTTAGATATTATATTTGGGACATGCAAACATACTTATAATAAACATATATGTATATATATTTGCAGCTAAACATATATATGTTTGCCGGTATACGTTTTTTACTAACATACATATATACATATGTCTACAGGCAAGCATAATTGTATTTGCAAGTAAACATGTTATATTAGAAACATTGGAAACGGAAATGTTTTCCTAACAGAACTATATTACCAGCATTAATATTTCCAGCAGACCGTTTTTTTCTCAACGGGTATAGCTTAAATATTCTCCCAATCTGACTCCAAAAATATATCAAAATATTCCTTACTTCAAGAGTTCAAACTTTTGAAGGAAGTGGTTAATGAAATCAGAAATCGACTTTCTGACGCTGTGAGTTAAATTGGGTTTTTTAAGTTTACCTATTGTGATTGTTTAATTTTTATGTTTTATTTTTCGATCTCAGATCTCGAGTATTGTTTTTTTAAATATTATTTTATGAATTGAGCTGTTTTCGTTTTTTGATCTCGTATCTAGAGAATAACTCTTTTTTTTTAAATAATTCTTTTTTTATTAATTCAAAACTTATTTACTTTTCATTATTTCTATGGAGCGGGATCCCAGAAAACTAGTGCTAGTGAAAAAAAGGTATTAACGAGACATCCTATTGTGTAACAGTGTTCTTATCAGTATTTCTATAGCAATATAGCAGAAAACATCCCTTTTCATACTTTATGACGATAACACAGATAATATTGTTGTATCATTAAGTTAATCTGGATTATATACTTACTCCAAAGCATTTTTCCGCCTTCTGGGTGATGCTTACATAAAAATCCGAAAAATGCCCCAAAAATACAAAAAAAAAATATTAAAGAGAAAAAAATAATAAATCTACAAAAGAAAAACATTAATCGGTGCATATAAATATAATCATACATACCCAGGCAGAAAAATACAATCTTCACATTGTTGACAAAGCGTCGGCGATATTCTGTTATGCGTTGGCAGAACGTAGGATTAACAATCTTGACAGTATTGTCCTGTTACCCGAATGATAACAGTGGCCAATCGTTGGTTTTAGCGAACTTGATACCGTTTGCATAACGTGGGTAATTCAAAAAAGTTAGTGCTTTAAAATATCTTAAATATAATTAATTTTGAGATATGTTTAATATGTGTGAAATATAAAAAAATAGAGAATGTGTCTATAGGTTGTAATATAGGTAAAAACAATGTTGCCCAGTGTAGAAACGGTAATAACCAATACTAATAAGTAGTTATTTAAATACATAAATAATGCGATATCCATAAGCACCCAGGCACAAAAATACAATCGCCACAGTGTTGGCAAAGCGTCAGCTACAGGCGGTTATGCGTTGGCATAACGTGGAATAAACAATCTTGACAGTATTATTATGTTACCCGATTGATTGAGTACCCGAACTTGCAGCCGCACTGTGGACCATATTTTGAGAAGGCGGCCAAAAATCATTTTTTTATGGTTACCGATTTTCAAGTTATATTATTCATTTGAAAGTAAATACCAGTGAACCTCGGGAGCCAAAAAATTGCGACTCTATTTCATTTATATCACAGCGAATACCTGACAAAATGGGAAAAAAATTAAATAACAGGTAAATGGTAAAAAAACTATTGCGACATACCCTTTTAAGATATGACCAGGTATGCTTCACCTTTTAAAAGGGGTTAGGGTCTGGGTTTTTTATCCTTCAAAATCAGGTAATAAAAGATAAAAAATTGTATTTTACATAATTGCAAGAAAGAGTATTTATAAAAAATTTGGAAAGTACGCCAATAAAACAGCTATACTTTATAAAATACTCTTGGAGATATATGCCATCCACAGTTCATAAAATTTCGTACCATGGGGAACAAATAATTCAAAACAATATGCTACCAATAGGAGATCTATCTGAAGAAGCGCAAGAAAAAAGAAACAAAGACTACAGATTCTTTCGCGAGCACAACTCAAGAAAAATGTCCAGGTGTTGCACTAATGAAGACCTTATCACTATTTTCTTGTGCACTTTAGATAAATATAAGTCCAACATTCGACAAAACAAATTCTATTGAATTAGACGAAGAAGCTAAACAACTTCTAGAAGATGAAAATAAAGGCTATTTAGAAGAAATATTTACTAAAGTTGTTTGATTTAAAGTAGTTTTTCAGTACACTAACAAAAAGTTATACTCTTTTGTATATAGTTAACCATTTTTCTTGATTTAAAAATTTATGTATATGGGTTCTAATGGACAGACATACTTTTTGCAACACTGACATACCAAATTTTGCAACACGGACATGAATATAAAATAAGACATGAAGATGAAATAATGATTGAGCGAAGAGTTAGTCGTAAAAAAGCTATTGAAATAAAACGTTATTTAAAGTTGAAAAGTCGGTATAAAGTTGAACAAAGAACATTGTTATTTTTAATAACTAAAGTTGCTCGGACGGACATTTTATATGAACAATTTATTAATCTTTATCTCTAATAATATTTTCTCAATAAATTATATCAATTGAATTCAATAAAAAAAATATACTAAACTAATGTGAAAATATAAAACAAAACTTAACGAAAGTGTTTTTAATTATATTTTCCCTACATGTATTTTATAAATTTACACTAAAAAAATGATATAGAAATATTTAAAAAACAATAAAAATTTTTTTAACTAAAGTAAAAACATACGACTTTTTCATTGAAACTTCTCTATCTTGAACCAATATCAGGTAATTTTTACGTTCGCTTGCTAATAAATTATATTTTAACTCGGGCTCTTTAAAAAAGGCAACCTTTGGCCCTTGAGAACATTAGGACTAAAAGTTTACGGGGGCCAAGTTTGGCATTTTCTGACAAAATTTAACTTACAAAATTTTTAAAAAGTATTATTTGTAAAATTAACTAAAAAAAACTAAGACATTATTTAAAAAAATTTTTTTTAACCTTTTAACACTTTACTTTTGTACTAAAATTCAACTTAAAGTAAAAATGTATCTTAAACCATTCATAACTTTTTTTATTATCTGTCGATATTTACGCTTTATAGCTAAAACTAAAGGCTAAAGTCGCACATACCAAACAAAAAAACCGAATGTCAAAATTTCAATCCAATCAAAAGTTATGGATTTTTGACCGCCTTCTCTTGAAATGGTCCACTGTGCGCCGATGGCATATCGTTGTCAATTCAAAAACTGTGGTGCTTTAAAAATAGCTTACATTATATTATAATAATTCTGAGGAATATGTATAATAAAACACATTTAAAAAGCAGTAATACAGTTCGTACATCATATTTAAATGTGTGGAACATACTAAAATATTGAAAAAAAAATCTCTTATTTTCATTTAATTTCAAGGCTATAATATTGGCAAGAATTTTGCGGGTGGTACTGCCAAACCACGTGCTTTTAAATTAAAATACTGTTTCCGAAGTACAAGTTAAGTTGTACCAATGGTAATTTTTAACACGGTGGATTGTACAAAAATAGCAGTGTCTTTCCAGTACTTTTTTGTTTGGTGCGGTTAGCAATTTCTACCTAAGTATTTTAAATAAAAAGTAATGATCTAATTTTTTTTTGGAAAATCTATTTTAAACTCATTATTTTTTCACTTCTAGTAAATACATATATTGCTCATTTACTTAAAGACCGACATAAGTCGAAAATCACCATTTTCCAAAAACAGCGTTTAAAGCTTTAAATCCATATCTACCCTTCTCGACCTTTTTTCTATTTATTTGGTCATGTTTTTTATAAAAAGGTTTTTAATGAGTTTTTATCTTGAACCGTGAGTACCATAGTTTCTCTATAAATTATACTCTTTGCTCCCACTTTACAGAAAAAAGAAAATATATTCTCTTCTAACGCAAAAAAGTATATATGATATTAATATGACATTTTTACGCAATATGATGCTTGATATAACTAATAAATGTCCATCATCCCAGCAAAAAAAAAAGTGCTTACCCAGCGCTTCCGGAAGACATTATTTTTTTACAAAGCGCTTCGAAAGCAAATCCAAAAAGCATGCTCTTCGCTCGCGATGTCCCACTTGGTATGTCTCGTTTAAGCAGGTGAAAAGTGCTTCTTTCATACAGGCCCGGATTATCCATAAGGCAATGTAGGCAACTGCCTAGGGGCCCCTCATCGGCTAGGGGCCCACACTCAAATTTTTTTTAAGAATTATGTGTAACTAACCCTCAATGAAAAAAAATATTATTGCCTTGTTTTTTATATTAAATCGTCCTATTTTAGTACATGAAGGAACGCATTTGAATTTTTATAGAATGGTATAAAACTTTATCGTAGCTTTTTAACAACAACTTGTCAGAGGACGGCACTGCCAGAACAGCTTTTTTAAAGCAACTCTATATTGTGAATGCACACTTCATGCAACATGTATTTATTTATCTATTTATTTTATGGTCATGTCACTTTCATAATGTTGGCAATACTAGTTCGCATGACAAAGTGAATTGGGGGAGTCCCCTATTTGTTTTATATGTATGTTGTTTCAAAGCCAAACGTTTTAAAACATTTGTTTATTTTAATTTTGTTCTGTAATTGCTATTTGCGAGTTTGGCTACCGTGAATTTAATTTAAAAAGTTTTACTGTGGTCTGTTTTCAAAACTTACAAATTGGAATAAGAGTGCTAGATTCTTGTAAAGACTGCATGCAAGTGCTTCGAGTGTAATAAACTGAAAAAAACGTTATCAATACCAAGTAAGTTTGATTACAAGATTTTATTTTACATACTCTTTTCAATTAATATTAAAAAATTTAATATTTTCTTAAGACTTCACACCTGTCGCATACTAAATTTATTTAAACTGTCTTGTTTACGGATTTAAGTTACGTATATTATTAATTTTATTTAAATAGATAGGTAAGTGCGTACTTGTCAAATGTTATTTGCAAGCTTTAGGCCGCACTATATACGATTATTTACATTTTTTTAGGAACAAAATGTCGGAGGGTCCCTTAAAAAAAACATCTAAGTGGTTCGGAAAAACGTAAAAAGCGGCAAGAGCAACAAAACAAGCGTGATGAAAAATTAAAAAAGAGACACAACCTTTTTTAACTCGGATTTAGTCGCAAACCAACGGAAAATCCACCTTATGCGTCTTTAAGTTTGCTTCCTTGCGAATGTCCTGAACAAGCTGGCCAGGACCAAGAAACAACTACTTTATTGAGTGCAGAGAAAAGTGAGGCTGAGACCGAGGTCCAATTAATACATCAAAACGTTGTCCATATAGGAGTAGAGTACCAGAATGACATTGGCTTATGGCAAAATATCAGCAACGAAATACAAGATTTTTGGTGTACTAGAGACGCTAATGAATGTCAACACTTTGAGAGTGATTTTACTGCTTCAAACCGACAATACGACGATAGCAAAAGATTTTTTTCGCAATCAATGTTTTTTCGGAAACATATAAGTGGCGGTAAAATCAAACGAGATTGGCTCATGTATTCTCCGTCTACTGGACAAGTATACTGTTTTCCATGTGTCCTTTTTGGTGAAGCTCAAAGCCAATCACATTTTCAAACTGGATTTTCTGATTGGAAAATGCGTCGCACAGAATTCAATCTCATGAGAATAATGCAATGCATACGTAGTCTACACTGATAAGTAGACGACGTATTCACGGACGAATCGACACCTCTTTGGAAATTGCACTTAACAAAGAAAGAGAATATTGGATAAAAGTTTACAAAGAGTGGTTTCAGTAATTAAGTTTTTTATCATCCCGTGGATTAGCATTTCGTGGAGATAATGAAATTCTTGGTTCTCAACATAATGGCAACTATTTGGGAATTTTAGAGTTAATCGCGGAGTACGATCCATTCCTCAGTGCGCATTTAGCCAAATATGGTAATGTAGGCAAAGGAAACAATCATATTTGTCTTCAACAATTTGCGAGGAACCTATTGAAATATTGGGAAATATGGTTTTAAAATTCTTTGTAAATGAAATTATCGAAGCCAAATATTTCTCAATAAGCGTCGATTCGACACCAGACATATCTCATACTGATCAGTTGACTGTAGTGCTGAGATACGTTATGTCAAATGGAGAAGTAGCAGAACGTTTTCTTACATTTATTCCTATAGAAAGCCACAAAGGGAAAGAATTAGCCACCATAATTTTAAATTTTCTAAGCCAATATAACATTGAAGTCAAAAATTTGAGAGTTCAGTCTTACGATAATGCTTCAAATATGTCTGGTTGTTATAATGGCCTACAGGCGCATATTATGAAAATTAATCCCCTCGCACACTACGTTCCATGCGCAGCGCATTCACTGAATTTGGTTGGAGTACGTGCTACGGAGAGCTGCGTTGGAGCGATTTCATTCTTTGGATTTGTACAGGCACTTTACAATTTTTTTTCGGCGTCAACTTATCGGTGGGGCTATTATGCTCAAACATCTTGAAGAAGCTCATGAACGTATGCAATACTCGTCATTAGTTCTGAAAAGAGCATCCGATACAAGATTGTGTGCAAGAGCTGACGCGACTAAGGCTTTATCATAAGGTTACAATAGTTTCCAGAAAGCGTTGCAGTCTATTGCTGACGATGAGACTCAGTCATCACTAGTGATTCACGAGGCCAAGTGTTTATTAAAGGACTTGAAAAAAAAAGAAAATTCTGTAATGGCAGTATTCTGGGCTGCCATACTAGATCGAATCAATGGCGTCAGTATATCTCTACAAAAAAACACTATTGAACTTAGAACGGCAGTCGATCTCTTAAAATCGCTTTTAGATTTTTTACTTTCACAGCGAGAATTATTTGATGATTACGAGATAAAGGCAAGTGAGAAAACTGATGCCGAATACAGTGATAAAAATAAGCGTGTGCGAAGAAAAAAAAATTCATCATGATGACAGATCTACAGAAGACGTTATACACAGAGGAAAAGAGAAGTTTAGAATTAAAACTTATTTGCCTGTACTAGACATGTTGTGTACAGAGTTGTCGCGGCGAGTAGAAGCTTATTGGGAAATCAATTCTTTATTTGGATTTTTAACAGATTTCTCGACCAAGTCCAACAATGAAATTAGAAAGGCTTGTACAAAGTTTATTGAACATTATTCGAAGGACATTGAGCCTGAGTTTATAGACGAGATGGTTCAGTTCAAGTACTTCATCTTACAATTAGAGGATGCCGGAAAAGATAAAATTATACCTGCCGAGAAATCATATAAAATGATTTTAGTAATATGGCACAATCAACTTTCCCTAATGTATTAACAGCACTGCAAATATATAGAAGTCTGATGATTTCAAATGCCACGGGTGAACGTAACTTTTCCAAACTAAAACTAATCAAAAACTTTCTTCGTTCATCAATGTCTCAGAACCGTTTAAACTCATTGGCGATAATGGCGATTGAAAATGATATATTGGAAAAGGTTAACTTTCAAGATGTTTTAAACGATTTTGTATCTAAAAAAATAAGAAGAGTTCATATTTAAACATATTGTACTTTATAAAACGATTTAATAAAAAAAACACGAATATATTCCTTTCATTTGTTTAAATTTTTTTATTGAATACCGTGATGTCATACCTTCGTAATGTAACAAAAAAACACCGTTATTATGAAAAAATAAATTATGGTAGAAAAAATATGTTTTATGAAGTATTAAAAATGTGAAGGGCCCCGTTATTTTGGAAGCATTCAAATGTAGCTACTACTACCAAAACCAAGTTATTTTTTGCTGGGATGACAGTCTTTTAGGAAACGAGCGATATACATAACTGCTTATTGTTGATTTTTTGTAAACTGGAAAGTAATGACATTTTGTGCAAGCAAATCATTTATGTTTTTATCTATCAAGTATAACATGTGGAGATAGCTTAGATGGTGAGCGGTTGACTGACAGCCTGGAGGCCCATTTCTGAATCCCGTGTGGGAACATTTTATTTAAACAAAATTTTTCAATAATAATTTTTTTTATTAAATTTAGTATATTTTTTAAATTTATTTTTAGACTAATTATTTTTGTCCATACTGGTAAGCATATAGGTAAACACATATTGTGCTATTTTGTGTAAGGTGTTTAGCAATGATATGTCATTATTTTGCGCGACATCCCCATAGCAAATAATGAGAATTGTAATAACAAGTGTAAGTACATACTAACCATTACCAAATATGTACTTATATAACCACTGATATGGTAATACTTTTCTACACTGGTAAATTTAGTTTTTTTTTTTTTTTTAATTTATATTTCAGAGTCATTATTTTTGTCCGTACTGCTAAGCATATAGGTAAACACATGTTTTTCTATTTATTTTAAGATGTTTAGTAATGATTTATCATTGCGCGACATACCCATATAAAAGTAATTACCCAGGAAAAAATTACACATTCCAAAAAGAAGGTGATGCCCACACTTGCTTATATATCTAATTGCCAAATTTAGTAACTGCAATACCAAACTCATTCCAACGATAGAGTCAAAAAGCAAGTAGTATTGTAATCAATTCTTTAAATTTAAACCAGAAAGCATGAAGTCAATAACAAAAGTAATTATTTACTTAAAAGAAAATATTAACTTATATGTCTAACTTTTTGTACTCAAGAAGTAATCATATACTTTTTCTTAATAAAAGGACGTTATTGGAAGTAGTTCCTAATTTTGAAAAAAAAGTTATACAATTTTAAAGAATTTACCTCATATATTTTTTCAAACAAACTTTTATTTGCAGGAAAATAATACTAAAAACAGAAATTGCATGTTGCCTAATTTTGTTAAACTGTGGTTAGGTATAAATCAGGGAAGCGCACGTGAGCAGAAAATTGTGAGTGGAAGTTGAAATTACTGACGTTATCGTGAGTGAGTGTAAAAAATATTTTCGAGGGTGATTGTGTGTGAGTCATATTTAGTTTTTGAATTGTTCTTTTTTTTTAAAAAAATTATATTTTCGTGGTTTATAGCTACAAAATTATGACAAACCCATGTTATCATAACAATTCGATGTTTCACTTTTTAGGATTTTATTTCCGTATGAGTTTTGATCGTTATATTTGAGTGACCTAGGAGAATCACGTGTGAGTAAAAGTTGAATTTACTTATGGAACTACTTCCTTTTTTTAAAATGTAAGTACTTCTTATTTTTACTAGTGAACTATTTATTTTTTTTTTTTTGTGTAAGTACTTCCTAGCTCTACAATGGAACTATTTCTTTATTAAAAAATGTATGTAGTTCTTAAAAATATAAAGTAAATAGATCTTCGGTAAAAAAAATAATCAATTCTAAAGAATCAATTATTTTAATCTCACGCCGCCTGTTAAAAGAATCGAGTAGGTAATCTAGTAAGGAATGCGTTCTGCCCAAAATGCTTGATTACAAACCCGCTTACCTTTTTGGAAATTTTTTGCTGGGTAGCTTTGTCATGACAATTGTAAGTACTTGTCATTATCAAATATGTACTTATAAAACCACTTATGTTTTTACTGCTTTTGTACACTGGATGAGAAAGCATTTTTCAGGTGGTAGTGGCAAAACACATGCTTTGCTTACGAAACAATGTTGAAGCTATCGTATTTTCTAGCAGGGTATGTTTTACAAAAATAAAAGAGGTTTGCCAGTACTTTTTTTTTGTACAGTTGGTACTTTCTGCCTGGGTATATTTACATTTTATATACTTACGTTAGGCTGTACTGCAATTTATGTTTATGCAAAAATTAAGTGTCTAATGCAATGGCTAATTCATAAAATAAATTTAGATTTTTGCTTAGTTTTTAATTAAAATAAAATTTAATTTTCAAACAGCCACATTTGTGCTGGCAAGACCATTGCAATAAAATTGCAAATGTCAGCAAAAACTTAGCAAATTCCTCAAAAATTTTTGCTGAATTTAGCAACTATTTTGCTGATATTAGCAATTTTTTTGCATGAATCCTGATGCTGGCTTAACTGCCTTTTTTAAGTGCACAATGATTTTAATTGTTCTGTTATACATTATCTATATTTTATGCGCTTTGTATTTTTTTATTTTATTTTTTAATTGGACAAATTAAATATAATCGTTGTGTTAAATCTATGTACTTACTTACTACACACGCTGTTAATTTACTCATCGGAACGCCCTAATTTATGCTATGAAAATATCACAGCTTATACTCTGGCATTAAAATACACAAAAATCCATTATTTTCGTAAATAAAATAATGTTTTAAAAGCACAAAGCTTCATCCATAATGCTATTTATTTAAAAGATTCTATTGAAAAAATTATTGCCAGGTATTTTGGCTGTAAAAAGTTTAATCGCTTTTTGTGAAATATTTTTTCAATTATTTTTGTTATTTTCTGTTAAAACAATAACAGTTTTAATAAAAGTGTATAACAATAAAAATAAATACAGATGTTTAAATTTAATTTACTACAAAAACTTTTTTTTGCTAGAACTAAAGAATACACAGCAAAAAATATGACAAAATAGATTATTATGGAAAAGGTTTAAATGATGTTCATGGAACTATAATTTTTAAATTTATATAATTTTTTTTAATCGTTAACGCAGAAAGAAAATGTTAGTACGATCACATTAGGCAAATATTGGATGAGAAACTTCAAATAAAGGGTCCGCCATCTAACGTTTTTTTTTCAACTAGTGCTTATTTCGTGAATGGTAACACTTAGCTCATGTCTGATTTGACAGATAATTAGTTTTATCCTTCCGCTGACCGAATATGGTCCGTATGTTCGTTATCTTGTGAAAAAAGTGAAAGAAACTGGCATCCTCATCGATAAACCAAAGCGTGAAAAGCCAAAAACAGTGCGTACACCCGAGAATATTGCTGCTGTGGCAGAAAGTGTGCGTGAAGCGCCATCAACATCAATTCAACGTCGTTCTCAACAATTGAACATTTCGGAGACATCATTGAGACGAATTTTGCATAAAGACCTTGGTATGACGCCATACAAAGTCCAATTGGTTCAGGAGTTCAAAAAAAAAAAGTTATTTGGCGGACCCTTTATTTCTTTGCCGTAGTCTGACCACAAAATATTTTTGAGGGGCAAACAACAAAACAGCTGATTTTGAAAAAACAAAATTATTTGTCAGCAAACAAAAATTTGCTTAATGTGAACACTAAAGAACAAATATTTTCCTCAAGTATTTGATCTTACAAAATTTTTGTAAGAGCAAACAATAGAAAAGAACAGCTGTCTCAAGCAGTGTTGTCAGCTATTAATACTTAAATCATTAAAATCTAAAAACAATAGCTTAATACTCGTATCTAAAATCATTCAAAATAAATGATTATGTTTGTTTGAAACTTGCATATTTGTAAAAGTTTTACAGCTAGTGTACGACCGAAAACTTCGGTCAGTACATGTTTTTTGTCGATATGCGGTATTTGAAAGCTAGGCTTATTAGATGCGATTTTTAGTGTCAGATTTAAAAAAAAGCCAGTAGTTAAGCAATGAACCAAAAACCCGACCAAATATTGTTTTTTGGACGAAGTCTTCTGTAGGGCACTATTAACAGCGTTTTAATTAATTTTTTTTAAATTTATATAAGGGAACAAGTGTTATTTAGTGGGGTAGCCCCGATTTCTGATTTTTTTTTTCACTCTTACTTTTTGAGCTGATAACGAAAAAAAATATTTTTTTTTGTCGGCGGCGCCCCATTGAAGTGTCCTATATGTTATGTTATCAATGACCATATATTTTAGTTCAAATATGAATTTATTTAAAATTTTTTGATTTTTAAAAAATGTTTTTATTTTTGTATTAAAAATACAACAACTGTTTTTCGGACTGTCTATATTTTCATATATCGCACACCCAGCTCAAAAGTGACTCAACTCAAAATTTTAATTTTTCGGTTTTATATGCTTAAACTATGCACAATATACTTGTTTATCTATAAACAAAATATCAATGTATTTTGTTGTTGCTAACTGTTGCTAAAAAACAGTTATGCCTTTCTTTTTGTTTCAATTGTTATAAAGTTGCAAATATATTTTTTTTCGATTTCTGAAAAATTAAAAATTTTGAAATGAGTTACTTTTGTACTAGGTGTGCGATATTTAGTTAGAATATTGTTCTATTTCAAGTCCAAAAATCTAATATGATATTGTCATATTAGATTTTATTTGTTGCTTTTCAATAAGTTTGACCATTTTCATGATAGACAATACAATTGTTTCATTGTCATCACCCAAATCTTCAGTTGTCTGCAATAGAAAAAGATAATTGGCTTAACTCAAACCGAGACATTACATGCAACAGACAAAACAAACTCTATGAGAATCTTATTGTCTGCCTCAGTGTATAAACTGCCTGATCTGGTAACCCTAATTATAAAATCAAAATATTTGAAAAACAACAATTTCACATGTCGATATACTTTGTATGTCAGTACATGCATGTGTTTTGGTTGTATTACAATTTGTAAAAACAACATATCGCACACCTAGTACAAAAGTGAGTCAACTCAAAATTTTTCATTGTTCAGTAATCGAAAAAAGAAATATTTGCAACTTTATATAACAATTGAAACAAAAAGAACTTTATAACTGTTTTTTAGGAACAGTTAACAACATCAAAATACACTGATATTTTTTTTATAGATAAACAAGTTTATTGTGCATAGTTTAAGCATATAAAACGGAAAAAATTAAAATTTTGAGTTGAGTCACTTTTGAACTGGGTGTGCGATATATCCCAACAAACTATGTTAGTTGAGAAGAGCCGTGGTATGCTAATTGTTCAAAAATGTTTTTATTTTAGTATGTTGATTTTTGTTGTTTGTCTTTGAGTTACAATTGCTTTCATCTGTTCATATAACATTTCTCTACATAAGCAACAGTTTCGCAGTTATAAATAAATGTATGAAGAAAAAAAAATATTTTTTGCCTAAAACATTTACATTTTTTTTTTTTAATTCATAAAAAATCCAAAACGGTAAAAAGTGTTACTTTCACGTAAAGTCACATAACCTATAAACAAAATGAGACATAAATCATAAAAATCGATGAACGCGTTTCGCTTTTATTTACAATTAAGTGAAGGTATGAATTTCAAAAGTTTGCTCGAGATATGCACAAAATTCTTTCGAAAAAACATTGATGACTGTTTTTATGATTCTCAGAATTAAAAAAAAAGTAATATACAAAAGGTTATTTGATTTTTATGTTTGAGGTAGCAAAGTAATAATCGCTAATAAATGTGCGTGGACAATTAAAAGGACAAAGGAAAAGTGCACTTTTTTAATTATTTGGGTTTTTTCGTTAGTTATCTGCATGATTTTTTTTACAGAAATTGCACCCACATTTATGAGTGCTCATGTTTTGGAACGTTTCGAAATATGCGCCCATTCATAAGTACCTGTCAGTAAAATATTGAAAAATACGTAGTATTTTGTTCATTGATCGAATTTTGTCGTTCAACAATTGCCGACGAACGCGAAAAGTACAAGCGATTTTTCTCCGTTGTTTTAAAAGTGAATAACAACAAAACATATGTTTTATGTATATAATATATTTCAATATGGAAAATAACAAGTGCCCAAAATTGGATGATTTTTGTTACGTTGTGGTCATATCGTCTCAAAAATATACCAAAAGGATCAAAAAAAACTTGTTTACTGAGGAATTCAAAACAGCGTATTGTCATTATTTTGATGAAGCAGATTTATATGGATAAGGTGGACAGTTTTCTTTTATGAAGAAAGTAATTTGGGAGGAAGACCTAACTGGACATGATAAATCCAGGTGCTACTCATACATAAATTCTCGTCATGGGTTAAACAATTGAAAACAAAAGTATACATTGCTGCTTTTACTGTCACACTTCCAGTTAAACGCGCTGCTGATACCGATAGACCTAAACTTCCGAGTCTGGATACTGTGTCCCTGCAAGCCGAAACCGTTTTCACCAATCCGACCCGATATTGAAAATAATGCACCACAACCGCTAACACAAATCGAAATGGATTACATTGTGGCCAAGATGGGACTATCACAATCCGAACTGTTGACATCATTTTTGAAGTGCAGAAAACTCACACAGCAAAATGTCAGCGCAACATCATACCGAAAACGCCAAGCTGAATTTCAGAATTTTTTTTCCCTTGACGTTCACTTACTGCTATGATATCCCAGGTTTAGTGAAAAAATTGGGAATGGATTATATCGAATTTTGTTCATAGGTTATGTGACTTTACGTGAAAGTAATAGGACTTGACACTTTTTACCGTTTTGGATTTTTCATGAATTAAAAAAAAAAATAATTTAAATTTTTTAGGCAAAAAATATTTTTTTTCATCATACATGTATTTATAACTGCGAAACTTGATTATGTAGCGAAACGTTATATGAACAGATGAAAGTAATTGTAATTCCAAATTTGTTTCAGCAAAATCCGATTAGTGGTTCTCGTGTTATGTC
This sequence comes from Delia radicum, assembly GCA_021234595.1. Classification (NCBI taxonomy): domain Eukaryota; kingdom Metazoa; phylum Arthropoda; class Insecta; order Diptera; family Anthomyiidae; genus Delia; species Delia radicum. The sequence goes on from CM037853.1 coordinate 172,634,531, forward strand.
AAACAAAAGAGCCTAAAACGTGACAAATTCCCCTATACGATACTTACTAATTTCAAAAAATTGTTAAAATTTTATTTGATGTAACTTGACCAAACGAATGATACAGAAATTCTTATTTTTGGGGCTACTTTCACAAAAAATTATCAGAATTGAGTACCGAAATCATGTGTTGTAGTGCGTTATACAAAGACTTTGCAGTTGGTCCATTTTAATAACCCACTTTATTTTAGAACAAAAAAAGTGGGCTAACTTCACTGCAATATACAGTAGAGTAAAGTTGGCCTACTTTTTTTATTTACATTGCAAACTTAAATTTATAAGCAAAAAAAATGCATAAGAAGAATAAACAAACTGAATAATAACAAAAAACTAAAAAAAAAAAATAAAATATAGGCACGATCGGGGCTCTTTTAAGCCAAAAGGGCTTTTTAAGCCGAAAGCGGGACGGTCAAAAAAAAAATTATAAATTCTTAGGAAATTTCCTCACTCTAGTTTTTATATATTTAATTAAAAAATATATCAGAAAGTTGTAAAAAAAATTCAAAGACGAAATCAGAATACAATGACATCAAACTGAAACATGGGGGTATCCTTCAAAAGAGGTAAGTTTAAAAAAAAATTTAAAAATCTTATGAAAGTTTCCTCACCCCAGGTTTTATAAATGTTATTAAAAAGGAAAGCAGAAAGATCTGAAAAAAATTTCAAGGACGAAATCAGGATACAATTATATCAAACTGAACCATGAGTGTATCCTTCAAAAGAGTGGAATTTAAAAAAAGTTAAAATACTTAGGAAAATATCCTTACTCCAGTAAGGATGATAACATATGTTATCAAAATAATATATCGCAGATTTGTGAAAAACGTTCAACGACGAATTCAGGATACAATGATATCCAACTTAACCATGAGGGTATCATTCAAAAGAGAGAAGTTTCAAAAAAGTTAAAAATTCGTATGAAAATTTCCTCACTCCAGTTTTTATGTATGTTATCAAAAAATATATTGCGGATTTGTGAAAAAAATTTCAAGGACGAAATCAGGATACGAGAATAACAAACTTAACCATGGGGGTATCATTCGAAAGAGTGGTGTTTCAATAAAAATTCGTTTGAATTATGACGTTATTATTGCAAAAACAGAAGTCAGTGTCAGAAGTTAAAATGTGTCTTTATTGTTGAGAACAAAAAACAGTAATTCTGTATTAAGACACATAAGACATTTTATTTTCAGTCCTTTGAACTTTAAATATAATTTATAAAAAACGCAAAATAAATAGAATTCATAAAAAAACATAAAATAAATTCATATAAACAGACTTTTGAACTTAAAATATAAAGGAACTCTATATCCATATAAAGGAACTCTATTATAAGTTGGAGTGCCAGATTGTGAATCACTGAGTGTAGTTGCCATATTCGGCCTTATTATGAGTGTCGTTCTCGTATTTCGACAGTTGTTGTAGTCGTTGTCGTTTTAAATTTTTTTTGGTATCATGTAAAATTTTCGACAACGACATTTTTGTAATTGATTTTTAAAAACAGGTTGGTTCATAATTATCACCATTTTAAATGTTTATGAGCAACCCGGTTTTATAATCTGTCAAAAAACAGCTGTTTGGCTGCATTAAAAACGTAAATTTAAATACAAATTATTTGTTTGTGAAATACAAAGAGAGAATATTTTTTTAAAGCCTTAAAATTCCAAAGTGGACCAAAAGACGATACAGAGAATCAGGATACTTATTTACTATCAAATATCAAAATTTTATAAAACAGGGGTGCTTCGTCTCTTATACGAAAATTCTCGCCAAGCTTGGAAACGATTTTCTATTTCATCCAGTTCAGTACGTCTTCTTTCAAGTTCAATTTCCTCTTTTCTAAGTTTTAAAAGTTCTCTTCTAAATTCTTTGTTACTTTTTAGATCTTCCTTGTAAAGTTTAACTTTTCTTTATTTCTTATTAACTCTTCCTTGTAAAGTTTTAACTCTTCTGCCTTTATATTGTAGTTTTTGCGTTGATATCTTTTAATTTCAGATAAAGATTGTTTGATTTCTGTGTACAATGCTGTTTGTACTTTTAATAGTTCCTCTAGAAGATCATTTTTGGCTGTTTTCTTAGTTGGGGTCTTGTTGTCAGAATTTAAAAAACTTCGCTGTTGAGAACCTCATTATTTTTTGTTGGTGTTTTTGATTAACGTGAGGTATGTGCTTCTTCAAGAACATCATTGTTTTGTGTGGATTTCATATATAGATTCTTTTTTGAGCAGCTCGGTTCTTCCAACAGTATGTGTTATCTCCTACAGAAGAAGCTGCCGCCGATTTGTTGCAAGTTGATACAATTGTAAATCCTTCTGGTGTTGCATTTAATATCCAACGCAGGAATATAGAAAATGACCACAATGAAGGGGATGTCTTAATGAATGAGAACCGAGATCATTCATTAAGACATCCCCTTCATTGTGGTCATTTTCTATATTCCTGCGTTGGATATTAAATGCAACAATAGAAGGATTTACAATTGTATCAACTTGCAACAAATCGGCGGCAGCTTCTTCTGTAGGAGATAACACATACTGTTGGAAGGAGCCTCCTCCGGTAGCATGACGTTCTGCTCTGTTGTAAACTAATTTTTTTTTTAGTTTAAATTTGTAGTCAGCCCATACCTTCAGCCAACCCTCGCCTGTACGTGTTGGAGGTCCTAAAACGATGAGTTGAGCACCAATTTTATTCCACTCCTCTTTTGTGTTCACTTTATTTACGCCACTTCTATATCCTCCTGCCAGGCTCTTGTTCCAAGAGTTCTACCATCCTTGTAAATTGTTTTAAGTTTGTAATTTTAGGTCTAAAATTTATTGAAAAGAAGTAAATGTAAAACTAATAGTCATAAATCAATTTTAAATTATTATAAATACCTACTTTTTTATTAATTCAATTTTTTCCATTTTTTTTTTAATTTGTCGTGAACAAAAACTTTAACGACGATTTTTCTAATATTTGACATTTAAATACGTCACTGGTGGTACCGAAAATTGTAATAGAATAGTAAACAGTGATACATTCTGTCGTTTTTCGACAACCATAATACCGATTTTTAAAAACGACTTATTTACGAGACGACAACGACACTCATAATAAGGCCGATTATAAATCGATGTGCTAGGTTGCTCATCAGAAAAGACATTTGCAATAAGAGGCATGAAAGATGACTTAACATATCAACACTTTCGTAGAGTTGTGTAGTTCGTGAACGACCTAGTTCACTTGAACTTTGAATTAGTCAGCTATTGTAGTTCGCAGTCTTCAGCTCATTTAGGTCGTTTCAAACAAACGTTCTTAAGGTACGCATACAATTTGCAATATTATTGCCAGTGTTATTGTCATTTTGCCCTACAAAATAGTTTGGAACAAAATATGGCACCTCTCTTTTCTTGTGTTGTGGAGGAATATAAAAATTGCACAATGTGGCCAACACACTATAAAGTATTTTTAAACATATCTTGGTTGCGCAATAAGAATCAAAACATTTTTGATTTCGTGCAATTTATTGCACAACCTTCCAATATGACATATACACTGGTAATATTTTGCACAATAGCAAAAGTTCGATTGAACTAGAGAGCGACCTAGTTCATTCAGTTAATTCGAACTAGAAATACAGCTTACTAAAACGAACTAGATTGCCCAAGTTTTGCACTTTCGGGAACAGATTGCACAATTGCAGTAACGGTGTCACATAGACAAGTTTCCAAAAGTTGGAGGAATACAGTCGCAGTTTGACATTTTAAATTAAGGTTAAAAAAATTCAATTTTATTATTGTGATAGTGTGTTTTATTTATAAATAGTTATATTTTTTTATCAGCAATTGCGTCTTAATTTGAGATATCGAGAGCTATTGAGATTTACCATGGACAAAGCTATCTTCAATAACGGTACATTGTGATATAATGTAAATGGTTGAGTTCTATATATAACGTCATAACAAGAAATACTTAAGTGGACGATAACATTGTTTTTAACTAAAACGTCACATATTGTAATATGCCAAGTTTAAATTAAGTAAATATTTCAATCACAACCCGAAATAACGCAATGTACATGAAAAAAATTAAGAATAACATTACCTTTTTACAAATATTGTCTAAACACAAAATATGCCACTTTTTGCGAAAACTGAACGATCTTAACAAGATGGCGACTGCAGCACAACTGTGATATGTCGCTCTTATGTGTAAACAAAGTCGGAATAGATGACATGAAATAACGGCATATTCTCTTCTCAAGCGGTGAATATAAAATATATCACTATGAATTTTTTACACAATATGTAGCATGATATAACGAACAATTCTGCATCATTAACTCAAAAATCACGTTTTTTGAATTATGACAGTCTTAAAGTAAATGAGCGATATATTAAAACTAGAGTAAGGATATTTTCCTTAGTATTTTAATTTTTTTTTTTTTAATTCCCCTCTTTTAAAGGATACCCTCATGGTTCAGTGTGATATCCCTGCGGGAAATGAAGGGTCGATTGATCCAAAGTGGTAATACTGTGATATATGATTGGGGGGCACGTCACGAAACTGGTGAAACCAAAATTGTGGTGCACCAAAAAGTGTTAATTTGGGTGAAATGTACAATCACGTGACTATAGTTATGGTGACAAACATTTACTGGTTGGTACCAGATATATCACGTAACTGGAGAAAAAGTAACATAACATGAAAGTGTACTGAAGGAACTTGGGTCGTTGCAGTTGAAGTTACTACTGGTCATTGAACTGGTTCAAAACCGTTAGCAGTGGATGAAAACATGGCAATTAGCACCAGAGGATGTAGTTCCTTGACTGCTACAAAGTGGACATAACACTGTAGGAATTTTTTATGTACCGACTTTGTGACAGTAGAAATGAAGACGTAACCCTTCACTTATTTAAAATAACTGAATACGGAACTGTTTAAACAGTGACCAAATATAAATTGTTACAATGAATTTAATGTTATATATAAGGTGGCGCAAAAATAACCTTCCGGTGTTTTTTTTTTTATTATGTAATTATTATGTATAGCATTTTCTGATAGGAGGATTACTTTTGCGCCACCTTATATATAGACAAAATAAACTAATTTTAAAATTGATTTTTGTTCTGTCTTTTTGAAGGTTTGAACAGGTGGAGTGACACGCTGTTTAGTGCAGTGACTGGTTCCGAACGGGCTATTTAGGAACCCATACATAATATGACACACTCTGAATAAAAAGTGACAAGTTAGTTGCTAGTTACTTTTCGCATGCCCGGCGACATGTACCACTTAGACCAATGAAGTGGTACTTTACAAAACTATTCCATTCAAACTCCCCTACAACAGAACACATTGCACTTAATATGTGACCAGTTTTCCGTCAAAAATTTTTCTCCTGTTCTACGATACTTACAACTACACCAGTCACGTGATAATTTTTCCCCACTGGTTCTGTTGCATATCACACAAATCCTAAAGTGGTCATACTTTGACACTACCTCCTTCTAACTTGTCCCGTGTCATATTCATTTCAGTCGATATGGTGATAGGTTACCTTGTCCAAGTTATTCGCCACGTCACACATTGCTCCATAGGTAGCAATTGTCCCCTCCTATGACAAGCCCATGTTAAAAGTACCGGTCACTTTCATATAACAGAACGTTCTAGTCAGTTGACCATACCAGTGACTGGTCCATTTCCCGCAGGGATCCTTGTATCCTGATTTCGCCCTTGGAATTTTTTCACATCTTTCTGATATCCTTCTTAATAATATATACATATATAAAACCTGGAGTGAGGAAACTTTCATAAGATTTAGAAGTTTTATTTTAAAAAAAAAAAAAAAAAAAAAAAAAAAAACTGCGATATATTTGTTGATAACATATATAAAAACTGAAATGAGGAAATTTTCATAAGAATTTAAAAATATTTTTTGAAACTGCTCTTTTGAATGATACTCTCATGGTTAAGTTTGTAATCCTTGTATAATGATTTCATCCTTGAAATTTGTTTTACAACTTTTTGACATCTTTCTTATTAACATATATAAAAAATGGAGTGAGAAAATTTGTGTAACACTTTTAATTTTTTTTAAAATTTTCCTCTTTTGAAGGATACATTCATTCAGTTTGCAGCGCTTGTATCCTGATTTCGTTGTTTAATTTTTTTTTCGCGAATATACGATCTTTTTTGATAACATATATAAAAACTGGAGTTAGGAAATTTTTCAAAGAATTTTAATTTGTTTTTAATTTACCTCTTTTTAAGGATACCCTCTTGGTTCAGATTTATGTCCTTAGACTTTGATTTCGTCGTTTTTAATGCAGTTTTATTTAAAAGCTATTAAAACTTGATAGTTGAAGTTCGTTTAGGTTTTAAAAACAAATGCTAACCCGCCAACTATTTCGAAAATATTAAGAAAGCGGGTTTTAGTTTATTCCTAAGTATACAGATACATGGTCGCTTTAAATGTCATTTTAATTTAATATCATTAATTATATTTGACATATTTCACTATTTTTTTCTTGTTTTTATTATTTTATACATTTTGGAAATATTCGATTTTTGAAAAAAGTGGGCCAGTTAAAGTGGACTAGCTTGACATCGGTTGGAATGATATTAATCTTGATGCAAATAATAGAGTGATTTACACAAAAGTAGTAGATGCCCTATCTATGCGCCAATGGGAGAGAACGATGGCAGAGGAAGAAAAATGCATTGAGTCATTACTGGTAGTCGAAATAATAATATATCATTTATAGACGAAAAAAGTGCTTAGGAACGGCAAAAAACGACAAATACTAGTGTTAAATTGATACCTAATTTTCATTTGCTATTAAATAAGAACATTAAAAAAAAACAATGTTATTCCTTCTTTCCATTCCAGCAAATACATGGTAATGATAGGTCGTTACCGTATAGATTAACAAGTATCGATAGGTCACTACCTATTAAATTACTTTAAATTGACTTACTGATAATGGGTTATATAAGTACTTATATGTACTTACACCATAATGAGTTACTGGTAATTGCCCATGTATAAATTGCCAACCGTACAAAAAAAAGTACTAGCAAACCACAGAAAATTTTTTGTAAAATCCACTGCTAAAAAGTACAAATGGTACAACTAATATTGTACTAGAAAAGCTCTATTTTATTTGCAAAGTATTCTTTTTTTACATTTTATTATACTTCACACCTTTACATATGATGTAAATGACTAAGACGGAACTGTGTTGCTGCTTTTTAAATGTGTTTTATTTTATACATATTTATCAAATCTAATTAAATTTTGTCCATTTTGAAAGCTTAAAATTTTTGAAACTAACAACGTTATGCCAAAGGCGGCAAGTTTGATCAAACCAACGGTTGGCCACTGTTATCAATCAGGACAATACTGTCAACATTGTAACGCATAACCGCTCGTTTGCCGACGCTTTATCGACTTGATATTTTTGATTATAATATTGTATTCATTTGTTTTAAAAATTTTCCAAGCTAAAGTTATCTTAAAATGTTTTTCAAGTTTTCTTTAAAAGAGGGTAATGACCACCCATGAATTTTCGGGCATCGCGAACAAAAGTATTCAAGCGAGTAAATAGCCTGGTAACTAAAGAATACCTTTGTGCGCTAATTACAAGCTTAATTACTTGGTAATATCTGTGTTTGCTAGGATTGCAATATGTTAACTGCATCGCACTAAAAGGAAATTTTCGCTGAAAGTTTAATCAATTAAAAATTGGATTAAGCACTTAACATGCCGATTAAACCATTTTTAATCTTTTAGATTAACAGATAATCCAACTTTTCCACTGCTCACTATTTGTGAAGGACTCTGTATTTCTAATTCTAAATGTTTGCAACTCTGTGTTTTAATATAATGTCGGTTGTCAACGCTAAAAAACATACATACAAAGTCAGATAAAAATTATCGTTAAAACGCAACCGCAAAAAATGTTGCCGCTCTCCATAAAATGTTTGCTAACGACAACATTTTCCTTGTTCCTCTTACACCGGATCACTGTCGGCATATTGATATTTAAAACTGACAAAGTTTATCTTTAAGGAAAGAAAATGCATATGTAAACGAGTAAGTTTAATCAAGTAGACTAATTTCGCTGTCTAAAGCCCTGTTACAAAAATGTATGAATTTTAAGATTTGTAATTACAAAAAAGAAAATGTGTTCAGTAGTGTAAACAAAAATATTTACAATTATACACGTACAAATTTGTTTCATTTAAGAGCAACCAGAGACACATTTTGAAAAATTAATAAAAGAAATTCATCGAAAAGTCAAGTTTTTTTATTATATAAGTTAACGACGAACTTTTATTTATTGTTTTAATGCAATGCACGTATAATAGGTCACATCTAAAAAATAGAGTTAAACTTTTAAAGAAAGTTGTTTTCACAAAACAACATAAAAAGTTTCAACAAAACAGGAAGTAAGCATCCTTATACAAAATTAAAAAAAAATAAAAAATATTTAAGCAGTTGTGCAATTAAATAAAATCATAATACGCCTGGTGACGATAAAAGTTTTCGGACAGTGGAATATTTACAAATATAATGATAAAATATATATAAATTTAGTAGTACATCAACAAAGAAAATAAGTCATCTACAAGGAAAATCTATGAATAAATACCAAAGTTATAAATATTTATGTAAAAGTAACAAAGTGCCAGTGTGCCAAATTTCATAGAAATATCGTAATGTTTGCTGTCTGAGGTGTGCGGAAAAGGAAAACAATTTTTTTTTTCTAAACATATATAGATTTTACCAAAATCATTAGTAGTCAGGGCACCAAATGTTATCAAAAAAGTTTACTATTTGTATTATTTAGCGCCAGAATAACAAATAAAACGGAGAAAAAACGTTGAAAAAAGACAAGAATGGAGCAAAATTGATGATTAATATGATTAATATGATGATCTAGCTTTTATAAAACTTGAGTTCTGATGTGATCTTTAGCCAGATCGAAATATTAGTATCAACCTAGCTAATATGTCTGATTTGCTTTATTTTTGTAAATATACATAGGTTAAAAGCTCGTTATAAATTGAAAATAACATAAAAATAATCACGATGTACACTCTAATTAATTTATGTTGAAATTTACTCAATTTATCGTAGGAAGCTGTACTCCTATAAGTTGTGTAAATTTACTCTATGTGTGTAAATGAAAAAACAACTACACACATTATGTGTAAGTTGGTCAATAAAAAGTATGTAAATTTACTATGCATGTGCGTAATTAATTACATTAATTAAATTTAGAAATAAATGAATAATTCTACCGAATTTTTGAGTAAAAAATATTCTTTACGTGTAAATATACGGAAAATAAAAAAATATACACTATTATTCTAAATTTATTCTTATATTCATTAGAGAAGGTTAAAAAGATTAAACAAAAACGAATAAAATTTATAAAAATTATACGAATTCTTGTAATAACATAAACATGTAAAAATAATATGTTAAAATTTTAAACTGTCATAACAAAGCAAAAAAAAAAAAAAAATATCAAACAACCACACAAAACAAAATTAAATGAAAAAAAATCATGAAATGACTTTTGTAATGACAGAAGCATGCAAAAACAAAATTTTTAAATGTAATGTAAAAATGTTAAAACGAAGCAAGAAAAATAGAAAATAACTTATGTTAGATCACGGTTGACATATACATATGTATGATGTTTGATAAGATAAATTAGCAGAGTGGACACTTCAAATTTGTAACAAGTCTTGGAGTTTATTTTCACTTTTATTTTTTTGCAATTTTACGTAGGAGAAAACAAAAAGCAATATGTCAATTTGGATTGTTGATACAGATAGGGCTGGTGGTGTGTAGGGATTTAATCGGTGATTAATGGTAATCTCTGTTAACAAACCCCGAATTCATATGTACACAACTAAGAATGATTGCCATTAATTATGGGTCGGATTATGACAGGTTATCAGCCTACAAAGTATAATGCGAATTAATTTACTCTTTAAGAGTTAACAATTTTTGTAAATATTTATATTTTTGTAATTTTACTGAAAATAATTTTTAATTAGGTATATTTTGTATTTATTTCTTTTTCTCTTTCTCAACGCATTATTGCAATGATATATTATTTATTTATTTATTTTTATTATTAATTACAAAATACAATTAATTGCAACTAATCTAAGTTTAAAGAGTACTAGCATCAAAGGCTTTCGACTCTGTCTTTAAAATTAAAAATTATATTTGATTTTGAATATTAATTTTTTGAATGAATTTACATATTAGGTTTACATTATTGACACAAGTGTTTTTTAAGAGATCAGATGGAAGAGATGATCCGAAAATGTTGGTTCTGGAGGAATTGTACTTCGGGCACTCATCAAGAATATGAGTAACGTTAAGCAGAACATAACATATATTTCAACGTGGCGCTGTAGTTTTTTCTAATAAATGTTTGTGAGATAATTTACAGTGTCCCATTCTAAGGCGTACTATTATGTTAGTTTCTTTTTTGGAGCAATGTTTTGGATATATTGTTTTGTTCCCCATTGGATTCATTATTTTGTAGACATGCTGGTAGTTTGACCATCTTTGAGTGTTGTAGTTCTCAAAATATAAATAATTAATGTTTGATATATCCCGGCTTTCCCATGTTTGGAATTTCAGCAAAGGTCTACGCTTTGCTTCTTCAGCTGCAGTGTCGGCATACTCATTGCCAGGAATGCCAACGTGGGAAGGACCTACATTATTTTAATATGGTTCGAATGCTTTATGCATATGTTTCTAATTTTGTTTATTAACGGTGAGTCGTACAAAGAATTTTGTATGGCCATAACTGATGAAAGACTGTCGGTGCAAATTATATAGCATGATTTTGTATTTGAGGCAAATTCAGCAGCCAGAAATATTGCTAGTGCCTCAGCTGTGAAGTTAGAGCAGTTGTTATTAATGAAACCTGAATTAATAAGTTCGCCGTTTTGTTCGACTGTTGCGAATGTGGTGAAGTTATTTGATTTGGATCCATCGGTGAACAATAGTTTCCAATTAAGTCCTATGAAGTAGTCGGCTAAATTAGTAAATGTCTGTTGATATACAATAGCAGGGGTTGTAGTTTTAGGAAGGTTAACCATTGATAGAATTAAGGAAGAATTTGAAAAAAGCCATGGGGTTCTGTTGGATTTTTGATATGTTTGGGGGGAAAGTCTAAGAAAAGATTGCGTGAGAAGTTGATGCATTTAACTATAGTAGATTGACGTTTGGAAGTTCTTTTGTATTTAATTGCTTTTGTGACTTCCTGAAATAAGATTTTATTCCGACAGATAAATAATTTTGGTGTTAATTTGAGTGTTAAGAATAAAGTTCTGTCTTCAATTGATGGCAATCCTGCTACGGATAATATATTTATTATGGGGCTGGTGCGAAAAGCTCCGATACTGCGCAGGGACCGTAATCATTATGAGTTTTATAATAATATAATTTTCTATATGAAAAATATCTCAGAATCTGAGAATTTTTCTATATGAAAAATATCTCAGAATTACTCTTATAACAAAAAAAAAAAAAAAAAAAATTATACAATAATGATTATATTATGAGTTTTAAGGATTTTCTTCAATGGTAATGATTATTTTTGAGCAATATTAATAAAAATCAGCCATAATCCTTATTTTTGAGCAAAAAAAAATACAACTCAAAAATAATCATTATTTATGATTTTTATATTTTTCACTCAAAGTAAAACTCACAATTATTATGCCAATTATGATATTTTCAAAAAAATTTAAAAAGTTATGTGCCTAATGCATAAGTATGTACATGCGTATGTATATACATACGTATGTAAATTCAAAACGACTGTTAGTAACAAAATTTAATATATATCAAAACAAATGCAATTATAACAAATGATTCAAAACAAGCGCTTAGTAACAAAATTATTAAGTACAAATTATATTATGGGTATTCATGTATGTGTAAATATATATACATATGCACAAAAATATGTAAGTACATCATATATAAAGTCGTAAATTGAAAGTGAGTTTTATTTTGAGCGAAAAAAAAACAAAAATCATAAAAAATGATTATTTTTGAGTTTTATTTTTTTTGCTCAAAAATAATGATTATGGCAGATTTTTTTTTTATTACTCAAAAATAATCATTACCATTGAAGAAAACTTTAAAAATCATGACGGATATGCAAAGATTGTCAAAAAATAATAATAATGGTGCAATATATTTTTTTATGTCTGTTCTAAGTGATTGATTTTTTGATTTAAAAAAAGAACAATAATCATTATTTACGGTCCCTGATACTGCGTCGAACAGCAGCATGATACGGAGCTTGAATTAATTTGATGTTAGAAGGAGCACACCAAACATAGATTGGAAGTGCGTAATCTATTTTTGAGATCACAAGCGATCGAGTTATGTTTATCATTGTTGAAATATGAATTTGAATTTATTATGTTTATCTTGCGTTTAAGTTTTTTCTTAGGTTTGCACAATGTTCTTTAAAAGTAAAGCTTTTGTCGAAGATAACTCCTAGAATGCGTAGAGAATCTACACGTTTTATTTTAATATTTTTGTATTCTAGATCAAACATTTGGCAGCTATGTTTATTACAAATGTGTAATAAACTGCATTTATATATCGAAAGTCTGGCTCCGGATGTTAGGCACCATCTATCAATATCACTCAAGGTATTAAAAGAAATTTCTTTAACTTTATAATTGTTGTTGTGTTTTGTGAATATAATAGCATCGTCAGCGTAAATTGCATGTTCGATATATTTTTGTGTAGCGATAATTTTACTAAATTGATTAAAAGCGATGATAAATAAAACAACAGACAGCGGCGATCCTTGAGGGATACCGTTATGTAAAGGGAAAGTGTTGGATAGTGTACCATTGATTCTCACTTTAAATTTTCTATTGCTTAGAAACTTTTTAATAATTGAGTAAATTTTTTTTCCGATTTTCCATTCCTTTAGTTGTTGCAATATTACATGGATTCCAATACGATCGAATGCTCTTTCAAAATCTGTTGACAGAATGCTAATATGATTTTTGTTAGATAAGGCTTTTGATATAAAGTGCTGGAGATGAAGAAGTACGTCTTCAGTACCTCGATTTTTCATGAACGCTGTTTGACAAGGTGTAATAAAGTTGTTTGGTCTGCAACCTGTCACAGCGTATTGGTCTTTATTTGGTTTAGGGATCGGAATTACTACTGCAATTTTCCAGGCTTGGGGGAGAATGCTGGATGTGAAAATGTTGTTATAAATGGTAAGTAAGTATTTTATGGATGATAAAGTCAGGTTTTTTAGCAATGGATATGAAATTCGATCATCACCGGGTGTTTTCCCTTTGGTTGAGTGTAAAGCGTCTTCTAATTCAACTATATTAATTGGATCTTCGATTTTCTTTACATAAGTGTTGTATATTTGAGGAGTGTAGATATTATTAGCAATATTTGACTTGCTTTGTTGAAAACTTATGGAAAAGTGCTTATTATCAGATTGTTCCGACCAGTGTTTTGCGAAGTGATTTGCTATGTCGGCAGAGGATGCAAGCATTGTAGAATCAGTTTTAAGGTATTTTATTGAGTTGGTATTTTTCCACCAGTTATACGATTTATATCATTCCAAATACGTTTTGATGATGCAGTTGGGTTGATATTGGATGTAAAAGTTTGAATGCAAGCAGCTTTGCTTTCCTTTACGGCTCTTCTGAAGTTGGCATTGCATTTTTTGTATAAAATAAGATTTGTGTCGCTTCTTACCCTTTTGAAATTGTGCCAGAGATATTGTTTTTGGTTTCTTAAATATTCTAGCTTTGTATTCCACCACACCACCTGAGGATTTTGCGATTTGTTTTTTGTTTGGGGTATGCTTATGTTAGCTGCTGATCTTAACTTCTTTACGAAAAAAGCTGCCTGTTGGTTAGTGTTGTTGGATGTTTTTGATTTTGATAAATATTCATCGCATTGTTTTTGATACAAACCCCAATTGGCTGGATCTGTTTTGTATTTAGTAATTGATTTCGTTTTTGTATGAAAGACATTTTCCTCCATTTTAATTAATATGGGATAATGATCGCTACCGTGTAGGTTATTTAGTGTATCCCATGTACAAAAAGGCGCAAATTGGGGTGAACTTAACGTTATATCTACGTGTGTAAAGGTGTTATGTGTGGTAAAATGTGTGGGATTTCCATTATTAAGAATAATAAGGACTTCGGTAAGGATGAGATGTTCAATAATTTTTACACGAGGGTTTGATACGCTGGAGCCCCATAATGTGCTCCATGAATTAAAATCACCGGCCAGCAAGAAAGGTGGGGTAATATTATTTAGAATACGTTTTAAGTTTGGCTCTGAAATAGCTTGATGTGGTGGAATATAAGTGTTAACTACAGTGAATTTTATACCAATATTAATTTGAATTGCTATTGTAGCTGTATTGTAATCTGTATATGTTAGTTTATGTGGTACAGTACTTTTCGTTTACAGTCACATCGCTTATAGTCCATTTAGCGATATAGTCCATTTTTACACTTTTACTGTCATCTAAAATCAAATTGCATACAAAATATTTAGGATATAGTCCATTCACGATATAATCACATTTGGCTTATATGCCACTAAACTGTGGCTACTAAAAGTAAATTTATATGCAAATAATTTAAGTTATAGTCACAATACAGAAAATTTCTAATATAATTGTGAAATCTTGAATTTTTTTCGGTTTAAAATTATTTAAAAATTTAAGAGGCTAAAACGAAAATTGGAACAAGGAAACTGAGCTGAATCGTTTCAAACATCGTTTTTATATTCCAAATTTTCCACCTGCTATAATAATAAATAAATTGCATATAGTCACATTTTATGATGACTATATCACAATTTATTTATAGGCAACAAAATGGCATATAAAAAAACTAGCGATATAGTCACATTAGCGATATAGTCCACAACTTGTGTGCAACTAAGAGATGTGACTATAAGCGAAAAGTACGTATTGTTTTTTTAACAAGTGTAGCAATTCCTTGTTTAGCTGAGCAGTTGTCAGCTAGGTTATGGAAGAAACCAATATATTGTTTCGGGTAAATAATATTGTTATACGGAATTTGAGTCTCTTGAATAGATATAATGTCAGGGTTATGGTCTTTTATGATGAGTTGTAGTTCGTGGTAGTTATTTGTAAGACCGTTTATGTTCCACTGTATAATTTTTAAATTCACTGTATAGTTCCGGGCTTGCCCGGAGTGCCCCTACACGCAGAGAAAAGGTATGATTGACGAGGATTATGGACACAAAATTATCATATTTTGATTCTAATTATCATATACATGACTCTGGATGATCATATTACGATTACCGAACTCGATTTTATCGTCATTTGGGATCATAATATGATTGCTACGAATTGTAGTCATAACATGATGATCTTAAGCTATTATAAAACGATACTCTTTTTTCTGCGTGTAGTTCTGCCTAAAAAATTTTATTCATTGTATGTTTGGTGAATATTTAAGAAGTTTTTTTATATAATGACCAACATGTGGAATATTATACATAATTCATGCGATGTTGATCACAGATCCAGATCCTTGCCTGTAAACTGTAGCTGAAGGAGTTTGAAGCTTCATAACAATGTAATTTGTGTTTGGATTTTATTTACCTATAATTAATAATTTTAATTCGTTTTTGTTTGTATAAAAACATTTATACTTATGATTAGTAACCTTTGATAATTAATGAAATTGTGATAAATCCACATTCCATAGTTGCCCAATAAAGATGTGTAGATCGGCCTGAGTACATTCCTTCGTATAATGAGGTAGTATCCCATTTGCAAAATACCCCATAATACGTACACACTATGGTCCGAACCATAGCGGCTTAAGATGTATTTTTATTACTAATTAAAAAATTTTTAAACATTTTTTTACGAACGGTTACCCACCCTAACCGACCGAGAGGGCTCATCCCCATGACGTAGTGATACGTACACACTATGGTCCGAACCATAGCGGATTAAGATGTATTTTTAGTACTAATAGGGAGTACGCCCGCTGCATTGTTAGCGTGAGGAAGGCATTGTCTTGCCTTCAAGTTTAAAATGTAATTTTGGATAAGAATTTAATCTTTTAAGGAAAATAAAACACAATGTATTAGTGTTGGTATCCAAACATTTAGGTAGGTATGGAATGGCATTATCCCCATTTCAAATTTGGGGACTACGAATGAAAATATTTCTGTCTTAACCCTTAAATCAAAATGCTTATAAAATCGTTTTTCAAATAGAATAGACAGTGAGTATGAACAGACAGACTGCAGTAATGTTTATTATTTTGCTATTCTGTGGTATATCCAAAGCCGGCTTCGCTGAGTAAAACATTTATGGAAGGCTGAAAAATAAAAATAGAATATTTTATTCCGTTGGCCAATAAAAATTACATTTGAAACTTTAAGGCAAAGCAAGGTGTTCGCTATGATGGGCTTGCCCGTTACCATACCTTTTGTGCTCATTGGTATATATTTATTTATTTATTTAATTATTTACATCAGCTACAGTATAAAATACATCAGCTGGAAAACCAAATTTCGAAAAATACAGAATAATATAATAATAATAATATAATATAAATATATGAAGTAATTGCTTAATATGTAATGAAATAAGTAATTAAAAACATACAAAACAAATAAAAATAAGAAAAAATTAATTTTAGGCAAAAGTACAAATTTTATATATATAAAAACATAAATTAAAAATAAAAAAAAAAAAAAATAAAAATTTAAAAAATAAAAAAATGAAAAAAAAGAATGGAAAAAAAAAATGAATAGACAATAAAGGACAAACACAAGATTACAAGTCAACTAGAAGAACAACATAAAAACAACACAGCCAATAACAAAACAAACAAATTTACATATAAGAAATAAACTAACACAAATAAAATAAATAAATTAATGATGAGTTATTGACGATAAGGAGCCGACAAACAGACAGCTGCAAAAGCTGGAACACATCAAAATAGACACACAACAAGCACAGGAACCCACAGCAGAAACAGCACAGGAGAAAAAACAGGAACAGACAGGCAGGAATTTAATAAATTAAACTGGAACAATGAGCATAAACAGGAACAGACAGAGCAGGCAGGAATTAAACTGGAACAATGGATAAATAGGCAGACAACCATCACATGAGCATAAACAGGAACATACAGAGCAGGCAGGAATTAAACTGGAACAATGGATAAATAGGCAGACAACCATCACATGAGCATAAACAGGAACAGACAGAGCAGGCAGGAATTAAACTGGAACAATGGATAAATAGGCAGACAACCATCACATGAGCATAAACAGGAACAGACAGAGCAGGCAGGAACTAAACTGGAACAATGGATAAATAGGCAGACAACCATCACATGAGCATAAACAGGAACAGACAGAGCAGGCAGGAATTAAACTGGAACAATGGATAAATAGACAGACAACCATCACATGAGCATAAACAGGAACAGACAGAGCAGGCAGGAATTAAACTGGAGGCAGTCGGAAGATTCTCACACACAAAAGAATAATCCGACACATCGCTACAGATACAGTAGTTGGCAACAGCGAAAATAAAAATTTAAAGTTAAAGTTAAATCTCGCGTAATAATAACCGTTTTATTTTATGAATGGGATCGGTAACGGAAAATAAGTTGTAAAACTCATTAAAATTTGTACATAGACATCGAAATGGATTAAATTCCTCATAATTATATCTGCAAAACGACGTTTGTATAGGAACATAATTGCTTGTTACCCGAACTGGAACATTAAAATCTATGTTCCCAAGTAAGAACCTCGAATCAATTTCACCATTAATTAATTTAACCATAAACGTTACGCCTAGCATTAATCTTCTCTTCCAAAGTGTAGGGAGATCAATAAGCTGTAAACGATGTTCATAGGGTGGCAGATTTTGAGTCACACTCCAACCTAATCCGCGTAAAGCAAATAACAAAAACTGTTTCTGAATCGATTCTATACTATCAATATAACAACCATAATTTGGGGACCATACGACCGATGCATATTCTAGAATAGGCCTAACAAGACTAATGTATAAATTTTTTGTAACATAGGGATCATCAAATTCCCTAGACCACCTTTTCATAAAACCTAGCAATGATTTTGCCTTATTAACGCATGAATTAACATGTAAATTAAAGCTTAACTTATGATCAACTAAGACACCTAAATCCAAAAACGAAACAACATTTTCCAACCCATAAGTTCCAATGAAGTAATCAAACTGAATTGGGCATGACCTGTAAAAAGACAATTTCTTGCACTTTCTTAAATTAAGAGACATCCCATTAAAATTACACCATTCAGAAAGTTTTGTAAGATCATTCTGTAACAAAATGCAATCTGATTTACTAGTATCTCCCGATTTTTTTAAAATTTGGGATTCTCAAAGAACATATCCTGAAATTTTCAGCTTGTGACGGGGTCATTCCGTGCTATAACAGACAAAAATAGTTTACTTGAAAAAAATTTAAGGGTTCCTAACTAATTTAAAAGTCCTTGTAAAGGGTAAAGGAAATTGAGGAAATGTTTTTTAAAAAAAAACAGTACTTTTCAAAAAAAAACAGCACATTTTTGTATTTATTGTTAACATAACTTTTACTTCAATACATCACATATTTACTTAAAATAAGTTAATACACCGAACCAAATAGCGTAGGTAAAATCAACAAAAAAATTTTTGTAGATCTTTAACGAAATTTTGTCAATTTTTTTTTTTAAGATTTAACAAATTTTATTCAAATCGTCAAGTTTACATCCTCTAAAGAAGTAAAATTGACTAAATTTCATCAAATTGACTAAATTTCGTCAAATTGGCTAAAATTATTAGTTTGGACGCCATTACTTTTTGCATTGGGCAGTGTCATGAAAACAATTGTGTTTACAAACATCCATTGCTTGAAAAGTAAACAAACCAAACTTATATATGTACAAAGAAACGAAGTGGGATTAATACAGGAAGATTCAAAAAATTTATATAAAAAACTATTGTACACACAAAAAAAAAACATGGTTAAAAAAATATATATTCTTTGTACACGCAAAAAAAACTTGTTTATATAAAAATATGTAAAATATACAAAAAAAAAAACAGTACTAAAACAGTACAAATCCAAAAAAACAGTACTTTTGCGTACTGTTTTAGGCGTTGTGAATAAAACAGTACATTTTTCAAAAAACAGTACATGTACTGTTTAAAACAGTACGAATGGCAACCCTAGCCAAGAGTAAGTCTCAAAGAACATATTCTGAAATTTTTACCTCCGGACAGGATCATTCCAAATTAAATCAATTCAAAATATTTTTTTTGACCTCCTCCGATATTGATTAAATGCTCCAAAAATATGTACTTAAAAAATCAGCATGTATTTTTTTTTTAAATTTTATTAAAAAATAACATAACAAAATACACAACATTTCAAGGGGCTGGCGTCAGTATAAAGTAGCATGTCAGAACATCTTTAAGCTTCAAAATAGTATCTTCCGATTATAATTTCTCTCCAACAATTGAAACTTTAATACTGTCTTGAGATCCAGAAAAAGTATGTACATTCAAAATTGTGGTTGAAGTTGAAAGAAAATGAAGGCATGAAACTTTCTGGTTCCAGGAATACTTCGGCACAGACTTAATCTTTCGCTCAGTAACTCTTTTTGAATTTCATACTCAGCAACAGTTACAAAATTAAAATATATGTTGCGTATATTTTCCACGCACCAATCAAACAACTGGCGAGAAGTCATTATTTGATTTTGGTATGGGCGCTGTAAACTTGCACGAGCAGCCAATGTTTTTACAGTACCACCCACTCCATCGCATGGTCCTTTACCATGCGAGGTTGCAAAGAAATTCCATTCCGCTGAGATACCATAATCTTCAGTATGTTTGCATAAATTCATAAAGTTTTTTCTGTTTTTGAATTGAGAGGCGGCTCCATCAGAAAAGTAATAAATTTTTCCAACCTTAGGAAATTTTGATTTCAAAAAAGTAATCATTCTTTGTGTATATAAATAAACTGCAATTGCATCATGATCTAGGCAGTCAGATATGATCACAAAGCTTGTTGAAATGAGCTTGCCTTCTATCTTGCAATAAATTACGAAGGGAAGAATGGTTACTTGAGAATTATTCCACACTCTTTCAAATCTGATTTTCTGAGATGAAAGAATGCGGAAGAAGATTTGTCAATTTTTCAGAAAACGTTTCGAGAAACTCATCCGTTTCCATTTCCACACACTTTAACTTCGCTCCGTCTCCATCACTTGTCCACTGACTAAATGAAATTTTCTCAATACATTTTCTTCAAATATCTATTTTAAGTAGTCTATTAACGACTCTGTACCGGGACATTGTTTACACTTATTATAGTAGCATGATGGACTCGGTGGATTACACAACATCATATAAAAGCAGTCTTTGTATGATAATATATGATAACTTTTACAATGCATTGTTAAGGTGGACAAATTCACACCAATGACCATTAATTTGACATTCTGGTGTTGTTCGCACACACAAACGCTATGAGTGCCGCTAGCCCCAGCTAAAATGCAGTGCTGAGGTCTTAAACTGCAAAATTTTTGAGAATCCAACTTTAAGGTGGGAGTATTTTTCATTATTTTTAAACGCTGAGTGTGCTTCCTTTAGAATGCACAAAATAAATCATTTCTGAAGATGCTTTTTCCCCATTTATGGTGACGAACTTAAAGTCTTTTTTTCCTGGCAGTAATCGACTAATCTCATCGGATTCATAAAACTCTATAACGGCTTATACAGTTTGGTTTGGTAGAGTATTTCCTTTCTTTAAGTTCGGAGAAGAAAAAACGCCTTTCTCATTTTGTGTTTATTTGCCTCGCTGTGTAGTATGTGGTTTGTTTGTGCGCTGTGTAGTATGTGGTTCCGAATTCTTCAACTATCTTCCGCACCGGCCATGATTTTGGGAGGATTGTCTAAATAGTTAATTTTTCAGCTCTATCTTCAGAATTGTAACTGCTGAATTATTTCTATTTGACTGTTTGTATCAGAATTATCATCACTTTCATTCTCGGTCAGGTCGAATAATTTACGTTTTAGGGTATCGCACACTTTTTTAAACTTTTGTTTAGAATATTTCTGTTGAGCCAATTTTTTACTTACAACTGGAGACTCACCAATTCTGTTAAAGATGACATTCTATGACGTCTTGCCTTGCTATTTCATCTACCATATCATCATCCACTGGATCAATACTTGGTCCTGCTTGTTCATCATTTGTAGTTTCAGACTCCACTGTATATAGCTTTCTGGATGCACCCAACAATTTTCGACATCTATCACACACTTTGCTCCTGGCACCACACCGTCTTTAACGTCCAACATCCAGTCTTGAACAGGTCTGACTGTTCGGCGGACACTTGCATGATGTGGTAATTTGTAAGCGTTACAATAATAAAGTTGCTTATCCATTGTATTTCAATATATAAACTTCAAATGCTTTATCCGGTTATAGTGAACATACATTAAACGACGCTGTCAAACTCTAATTTATATTTCTTTCTTCAAAGAAAGTTTAAAAGAGGCTGCTTTAATTATTTAACAATTATTAGTCAAAAGGTCCGTTCAAAAAGAGTCGGAAACCACTGGTTAAATTATATTTCTAACGTTGACAAAAGGTTGTGCGTTCAAAAAAATTTTTAAATATTTTTTATTTTCCAATCCTAAAATGACAAAATCATTAGTCAATAGGTCCGTCTGTTCAAAAAGAGTCGGAAACCACGGGTTAAATTACATTTCCAACGTTGGCAAAAGGTTGTGCGTTCAAAAAAAATGTTTAAATATTTTTAATTGTGTTGAAACGAAATGTCCCGGGATAAAAATTTCAGGATATGTTCTTTGGGACTTACTCTTTGAGAATCCTAAGTTTAAAAAAAAACGGAGGATACATTCGCCCCCATTTCCTCCACTCTTTACAGCGACATGTTAATTTTTTAGGAACCCTATTTTTTCAAGTAAACTATTTTTGTTTGATATAGCACGGAACGACCTCGTCCCAAGCTGAAAATTTCAGAATATGTTCTTTGGGACTTATTCTTTGAGAATCCCAAATTTTAAAAAAATCGGGAGATACATTCCCCCCATTTCCCCCATTCTTTGTCACGACCTTTATATAAGGGGCACACCCCTAATTTTTTTTTCGAATTTTTTTTGTTGTAGCAGTTTTGTAAAGCATATTAATAGCTTTAAAACAAAAAATAATTGAGCGTTCTAGCTATAGCATAACCCAAGATATTGAATTTTTAGAGTAAAAGAGCGTAACTACTTGAAGATTTGGGGGGAATTTGTTACCCACCATATTTTCGGCCCTAGTCGACGTAGGTACCTAAAATTTGCATTTGTCAGTTGTTCAATTAGTGTAACAATTGTACCAAGTTTCATCAAAATCGGAGGGGGCCTGATTGATTTCACATAAAATGACCCAATAGCAAAATGAGCTGTGATACCCAAAAAGCTTCGCATTTGCAAATCAGACCAAATGTCAGTTGTCAAGGTGATATTTGCCACTGTGGGTAATTTATTTCTCAATGTTTCCGATAAAGCGTCATATTTTTTATCAATCCAACGTGTCACAGTAGCTCTGCTTGAAACTTAAAAATGCGGTGGTAGAACTTTCACCAGGTGTCTGAACCCTTCATTCTCTACTGGTGAAAATGCGTGATTATCTTTACAAATCATATACACGATAGCGTTGTTAACTTTTCTTGCCTTGTCACCACAGGAATACGAAGCAATATCTTCGAAACTTTTCTGTATAGACTTCTGGCGCCACTTCTCTTGCAGTGTACTACTTCTCTTGCAGTGTCTTTATTTACCACAATAAATGAATCAGTATCATTAGCTATATTCCATGAAATATCATAGTATTTCCAAACCACGCTTGTTGTCACCGGCGCCATTTTACAAGCTGCAACAAGACATTTTTAGCCAAAATTATTATTTTTGTTAACACCAATTATAAAAATAAAACTTACAATGCAAATTATTACAATTATCTGACGTAATTTTTGTGGTTTTACTAACACGCTTTGTGAAAAATGGCAGAAAACAATCTATAGTGCTGTGAATGCCAGTTGTTATATCAAGCGATTTTAAAACAAAGTAACTCAACGTTATGACGAGAAATCGATTTGTTCGAACAACGAAAAATTGTTTGTCACTTGAAGACCACTCTTGTCGACGTTTTGTTCTTGTACGCACGAATCGATGTCTCGTCAAGACGTAGAGTAAGGTGTTCATAAACGTTTAAGCTTTTTTCTAGCTGTTTGAAGTCAGAAAAAGTTATCATCACTGCATCACATGAGTTGCAAAAATATTCCCATACAAAAGCAGAGCTGCCAAATGCTTAAAACTTAAAATTTCAGTTTTTTGATACATCGAATAAAGTACATCGATGCATCGATTGATATCGTATTATGCGATACATCGACATTTACACGATGCATCGTATTAAAAACATCGATGTTTACGATGCATCGGTATACATCGAGCCTTCCTATTACATCTCTCCCATCGGATGAAAAATTCTTCACTTATGTGAGAATTAATTTTTACATATAGAAAATCATTAGACATATCTTCGACGTTTAAGTATTCCCGACTGTGATAATCTTTTTCTAAAGTTGTTGTATGCGTCATACAATTTTCCAGTGGCTTTTTGTCCGTACTTAGCAGGGGAATAATTTATATCCTTTGGTTCTTGTGGAAAATCTGACTAATTAAGTTCGCCAAAAATAAATAGTCTTGACGGTCAAGTCTAAAAATATGAAAAACGAAAGGCTCTTAGAAAACAATTTGACAATTACTTTAAACTTTTTTAGTTAGAATAATAACAAACATTTGTAATTTAAGAAATCTTTTACAACTGACATTTCATAAAACTTTTTAGTTTATGTTGTTACTTACTCAATATTAACATTTTTTTGTAAAATTGCTTTTATTATTATCTTCGCAAGTTTTGTACGTTCACCATTTTTTAAGCAATTTACGCTGTGTTTCCTTAAAATGATTAGGTATTCGGTATCTTCTAAGTCTTTCAAGACCTGAAATTTATATTATTTTAATTTTTGTATTATAGTTTTATGTAACAAATGTTACATATTTATTCATAATAGTTGAAACTTTTGCTATTTCGTTAAAATCAGAAGTTTGATTCAATTCTTGAATGATTTCTTGAGCACTATCTTGATTTAAATCAGACGTTTGATGCAATTCCATAATGTTTTCTTGAGCACTATCTTGATTATTGAAGGAACCTAGATTGGATTCAATGTGTATGGATTCTTCGGTAACTCGAATTTCATTTTCATTAAATAACATCCCAAGTTGCATTTCTATATCAGAACTTGAAACTAAAAGTTAATGCAAGGAATTAGAAAAGAGTGATATTTTTCAGATAAAAATGTAAACCTTTCTCCACATCTACCGCTAGTATTTCTTCAGATATTAATAATGAGTTAGCTATATCTTTGAGTTGTATATATCCAACAATATTAAAGCGATTTGAAAAAAGTAAAATAGCAAGTGTAAAAGAAAATATTTATCAAACGATTTGGGCATAGGTCGTCCCAAACTGTATGCATATATTATGCAAAATTTCTATCCATCTTTTCCAATAGTATATTTAAACATACCATCTCTGAATATTTCATTACAAGTTATTTTAGCATTTTTCCCATTTATCTTTACAATATCTTTAACGTTTTTATACGTTACATTAATGAAAACCACATGTTGTCTTCTGAAAAAAATGCAACAAAAATTAAATTATTTATTCAAAATTTCTTATAATAAACAATTTAATTGAGACTATCTAAATTGTTTATTTCTTAGGAGATCTAACGATATATTTAACTGAAACCGAACTTCACCGATTACGAAAAAAAAACTTTTCTCTGGCATTACTGGCTATGTAAAGATGGGTTAAAATTACGGTTTTAACACTGTACCAATCTTCTAATTCAGCAATTAAGCTTATGTATAAATTAGACGTGTTAATGAGAAAGCAGTAAGAGCTTTATCTAGTTTTCTGTCCCTTACACTTACGGAACAGTAGAGTTGGGATTAATCGTTCAATTTGGTGACTCAGTCATTATCTTTTAATTCGAGTCAGTGAACTAGTTCGTTCTTTCAATGGTTCTTTTTTGCTTTGACTTGTGACTGATCTGCGTGTTGTGAACTGTGTCGTTCGCTTGACAATTATTACGCGCTATTCATGTTTTACGTTTTTATTTTCACAAATTTTACTGTACGTACACAAAAAGTGTTATAAAATTGCAACTTTTCTAACAAAAATTTATTTATTTGTGTAAAACACATTTTATTTTTATGACTTTTGTTGCGGGAGGTTGACATCCCTATGATTGGCAGCACGATTTTTCTAAGTTCCGGCCATAAAATTTTTTGGCGTGGACGGTACTTAGAAAAACCGTCTTAGGAGGGTGGTCTGCACGTCCAAGGATCGGAGCTAAGACACGCAGAGTCCCGTTTCATGTTTTTTTAAGGGGAGGGGTGCGCCAAATGGAGGAACTACTCTCCAACCCGAGTCCCAGTTATTTTTATCTTTTTTTTTAGTAATAACTAATGGTTAATATCTACTTTGTTAGTTGTGTTTTTTTTATTATTTTATAAATGGGAGGGGTCAGCTGAAAATTCAGGAGTGACTAGCTCCAGCCCGTATCCCAAGTCTATTAATTAAAGTTAGTAGTATTAGTAAAGTTATGGAAGAGGGCCACGTCCGGGAGCGAACCACACTCCAGCCCGAACTTCCGGTTGCTTTTGGGTAAACTTTAAGGTTATGTGGCGAGTCACACCACAGTTTAGCCGACTACTTTTTTTTTGTTGTCTGCTGAAATGAAAAAAAAAAGAAAAAAGGAGAAAAATTAATGCAATGAAAAAATACATGCATCAATACAAACCAGGAAGCGGGTTGGCACGGTTCAACTCCAAACATCTTCCCTGTCGTCCATTTTATAAAGCAATCTGAAAAGAAATTTTTGATTAAAATAAAATTAAAATATAAATAAAAAAATACTTACCCACGATGTTTCTTTCTTCTTGGTGTTCTTTCTTTTCTTTGCCGGTCAGCTGTTTCATTGGGGTATTAATGTATATGAATGACATCAATACATTGTTGTTGTTTTGCGTACTATTTAATAGTAAGTTGTAACTAGTAGTAAAACCAATGTAAACAAACTAGTAAATTCACAGCGTTGTAAAAACCATTGAAAAAGCTGAATTATAAAATCTGTTTTTAAAAATTATTTTTAAATTAAAATTATCAATGAAAAAATAACATTATTATTTTTCATGTGCGCCTGGTAGATGTGAATTCAGTTGGAGGCGATTTTAAGGGTAGGAGCGCTGGGGGAAAAGGGAAAAAGTATATTGGAGGCAAAAGTATGTGGGAAAGGGATAAAAAAACATTAAAATAATTTAATTTACAAATCTTTCGGGGAGAAAGGCAAAATGGTCAAAGTGGAGGGAAAGTTAGTATGTTCTTATGCACGTAGGCAGTATGTATACTAAAAAGATGGAGATTGTATTGCCTACAAGCTTCTAGAAATAATAAGAAATAAAATAAATTAAAAAAAAGATGGACGTTAGGCGGGAAAATAAAGGATAAGTTGATAAATAACTCCCGTAAATATTGGAATAGAAAACTAACTTTAAGGCTACTCAGCTAGATTCAGATGGAAAATAAAATCATTAGTCAACAGGCAGGCAAAGCGTACACTAGTGAAAAGTAAATAAAGTGACGCATGAAATTTAATATTATAAAAAAATAAAAAAAGGATTTATTTAAATTGTTTAGAATATAAAAATATGTTCAATAAATTTATATTTTTGTATAGTTGAAAATTGAAATTGAGAAACATGTTGGCTTAATTTAACAAGGGTAAACAGGCAATGATGATAAGGTAAGGAGGAGAAAGATTTGGTGGATTATGGGGTCGTAAATGCGGAAGTTGAGGATATACTTACGACCATGGTTGGGTGGGCACTTACGAGTCTAACAGCTGGCTCGTTAATCATCGTGTGGTACAAAATTGTGGTAAGTTTGAGTTTGTTTGAGTTTATTTTTGAGTTTTTTGAGATTTTAATTTTGTGTTCGGGCCCGGTGCAACCGAGAGGGTTGGGACCTCCTGAGTTATTCACAAAAAGCTAGCCGGAATCCTCGGAAGCACAAACGGTTCGTGACACTTTTATTGTTTTTCCTAATTTGAAAACAATATTATTACTACCCAGCAAAAACATGGTAATGACTACCTATTATTTTATGCCTTACTTTGTAATAGGTACCTATTACCTTCTGCATTACTTTCTTATGAAAAATAATGGGTTACCAATAATGTGTTACGTAATGCATTATTTGCAATTAAATAATAATGGATTACCTGCAATGGCTTACCCTATCTATTATTTTGGTATAAATAATAATGAGTCATTTCTAATAGTTTAAGTAAGTTTTTTATTAATGCATTTTTTATTAATTTATGTTTATTTTAAGATAATGACGGTATGAATAATTTGTTAAAATATAAATACAGTTTAGTAAACTGAATTACTATGCAAATAAACAGGAAAATGAATACTAGCCTGGCCGCAATTCGTTAGAAAATTTTCAAAATGGTAATATCAATGAGCTGTGGACTGAAAAAGTTTATTTTTTATCTCAAAAACATGTGAAAATGTTGAAGCTAATGTGTTAATAATTAATGGACCCAAAAATTTAATGAAAATTAAAATTGTGTTTGTATGAGGAAAAAATTACTTTTAGTTTTTTGTAAATTTGATTAATGTCGTAATAGTTTTTTCTATATATGATCAGTTAATCGATATAAAGATAATGTATGTTTCCAAAAAGATATAAAAATCCAAAATCGGTTTAGAAATAGCCTAATAATAAAAAATGCCCCAGGTCACTAATGTGCAAATACCACTAGACCACGAAATTCGAGCATACATCAGTTTTTTGAAATTCATTTCTGCATGATCATTTTTTTTAATTAATAGTCTCATAAATTTTGACATAGTAAATATGTTTTTTTATGATGTCTTTAACCTGTCCTTATTTAAAAAGGACAATTCTTTTGGAGTATTTATCAAATCTCCAATTTCAAATTTAAAAATATTTTCCTTAAAAAACTCAAAAAACAAATTGTTATATGAACTTCGTGGAATGTTAAATACATTTGAGAGAATGAAAAAAAAACTTTTTTAAATATCCACGAGTACATTGGTGATTTTATTAATAACGTCTAGTATTTTTTGAATTACATTGGTTATTTTTTGAATATTATTTGGTGTTTTCTAAATCAGTTTTGATATTTTCTGAAAATCAAATACTTTTTCATGAAAAACAAATGTGATTTTTTGAATAACACATACTATTTTCTAAATAACATGTGGTATTTTTTTAATTACAAATGCAATTTTGAAATTACAATTTTGGTTTCTGAATTACATTTGGTATTTTCTGAAAATCAAATTCAATTTAAAATTACAATTGGTATTTTCGAAAATAATATTCTTGACTAAATTTAACCTTAAATGGGCTTTTGACACCAAGCCCTTAGTTGAAAATTCTTAAAAAATATACTGTGTTATGCTGATATTTTTAACTATAGTTCTTATAAGAGCTCTTATTAGAGCCATTTTGACACTAAGAGCATTTAAGGTTTAATTTAGTTCTGAATATTTTTTAGTTAAAAGAATGGTCTATAGAGGTATGTAAAGTAAAATATATATTTTTTATTTTCGTTAAAAAAAGGTTCCGAGCTAAATTAACTCTCAGATGATCTGGTGTCAAATGACTAAATTATTCCTTAAGGCCCAATTACTGAATGCCCCGTTATCCTCTAACTGGAACTTTAACTTAACTGACACATTGTTGTTGTTTCCCATATAAATTTTCAATTTAACTGTTTGTTAAATGTGGACATTCAGTAATCGGGACATAATGGTATTGGTGTCAAAATGACCCTAAGCAGAAAAGTATTAGCATACCACAGTATATTTTATGTGCTGATGTGAGTATTTTTGCTTCTAATTATGAGTATTTTTGCTTTAATTTGTACGTGAAAGTCGCTTCTTTGCTAATCATAGACATGAGTAATTTAAACACCTTGGGATTATCAGATATTTCGATACCCAAAGTTGGGAACCAACTACTGCCAAGAATTTGTGCTATAATTTCAACACCATGTCAGTACACTTAAAGCTCGACACTTTGCAAAAACATGCACTGACGTCTCCAACAACTGACCGACAACGAATAGATTTAATATGTTTACCCGGGAAGCGTTAAAACTGCAAGCTTTTATGGCCAATTTTAAGTACCTTTACTCTAAAACTGTTAAAATTATAGTTTATATCCAATAAAAATGTTGGTCCTTAGTTGGGCCACAATAATCAGCAATGTAGTCTTTATTAACACTCCGAACATCGTTGCAATCTTGCATTGTTTCCATGATTTGTTGGGATACTCCTGCACCCAACCTGAAAATAAAGAAACAATAAAGATTCAAAGTAAATGCGAATAAAATTGTACTTACTACTGTAATACTTCTGGCAGCATTTTTAAACAACAACATATTCCGCAAAAGATAAACATTCATCCCCGATTTATATTAACACAACATATTTTTATAGATTGTAAACCTTTTCAAATTATTTGTGAATTTTTTTAAGTCGATTTATTTCAAATTTGTTTTGTTTTAATAACACAGAACGTATAAATACAAAACAGCTGATTTTAGTGAGTGATGACAACGTACTTTAAAATAAAAAAGCGTGTGAAAAATACGTGTAAAAAAATGTCAGTTTAAGCAGACGAAACTGTTTTATAATATAAATTGGCTATTTTCTGTAAAGTAACCACCCATACACTAGCAATATTATTGCACACTTTTTCTACTTTTCGTTTATTTGTGCACATTAACATATATTTGCCAAGTTATTGGTAGCATATAAAGTAAAGAAAACTTTTTTTGTTAATATCCTTACTATTACTTAGCAATGGGAAAACTATATACGCCCAAAAATTCTAGTGTAAAAATTTTAAATTTTGATTTTGAAAAATTTATGCGAAGAATCATACACACAAAAAAATCTTTACCAAATAATTATAAGCATTCAGCAAATAAAGTTTTTCTCATAAATTATTAAAAAATTAACTAAAAACAAGTAAAAACTTGGTAAAATGTTACTAGTTTTCGTATAATATATGCAAATAAAACTTATTAGTGGAAATGCTCGTAATTACTTGCCGTCTTTAATACATTGTTTTTATTCTTCAAGTTCTGTTGGCATCACTTTCTTGTGAAAAAATTTAGAAAAAAATAGACGCTAGACGCTAAAAATTGTGAAAAATAAAAAAATAGACGCTTAACGCTCAAAACTAAAATATTTATTTAAGAAAAAGTTATTCAGTGAATAAAAAAAGAACTGTAAGTAAATATATTAAAAATGATTGGAAAAAGGACAATATAATAGAAATTTAAAAGCACAAAAGGAGAAGTTTAGTACTTTAATGCAAGCACCGAACATTTTGTCATCTTCCCCAAACTATCCCATTTCCAATTTGCCGGAAGCAACTTGTTCGCCAACTCAGTTAGCCTGTGCCCCATCCAATGAAGAGGAAGCAATTTTAAGAGTTTCCTACTTACAAAAATGCAAGTTCAACTTTATCCGAAAAACTGAAAATTTGGTACCTTGAACATAACCCTACTGTTAAGTGTGCCACTAGTTTATTTCACATATTGAAATCGGAAAACCTTGATGTACCTCTCTCAGTTCGGGGCCTCTTAAGCAGATCTCAAAAATGTACGGAACGTACAGTATCCCCGGGAACGTATATCCACATTGGACTAAAGCAACAATTAGAAAAAAATCCGGATTTAATAGATAGTTTTGCTTTAGAAGAACTATTAATTGATGTTGGCATTGATGGTTTGCCCTTATTTAAAAGTTCTTCTGTTGGCTTATGGCCAATTTTGGGGGCGTATAGTAAATATTCCAAAATGTGGAGTATTTATGATTGGCTGCCTACATAGGGCCGAAGAAACCGTAATATCAATAGCTTTATGCACGATTTTGCACATGATATATCTGATTTAAAGGATAATGGCTTAATAATAAAAGAGAAAAGAATAGAAGTAAAAATTCGTGCATTTATTTGCGATACACCTGCTAAGTCCTTTGTGTGTGGAATAAAAGGCCACATGTCCTTGTTGGATGCTCAAAATGTCAACAAGTTGGTAAAAGAATAGACAACGTCACCACTTTTTTCCATAACTACAGGCATCAAGAGAAACTGACGAAGATTTTTTTTTTAAGAAATTTATGAACAACTTCATCTTCCACAACAATTTGCATTGGAAATGATGTTAGAAACTGTTGGAATAGGAATGGTGTCCCAATTTCCCATAGATCCAATGCACTTGTTGGATTTGGGTGTCACCAAAAAATTCTTATGAGTTTCATAAACAAAAAAACAATTATTCCATTGCCGTCATCGTCAATCCCATCGATTTCAGAAAATCTTCTGTTGTTGCATCCCCATGTTCCACGTGAATTTGCTCGGAAACCCGTGATTTATCCGAAATAGCAAGATGGAAAGCAACCGAGTTTTCGACAACTGATTTTATACACTGGTATAGTTGTACTAAAAGAAAATGTTCCTGACGAAATTTATGATCATTTTATTTTGCTGCATTGCTCATATAGAATTTTACTATCATCCGCTACCAAAACCGAAATCGAGCATGCAAATGAGATGTTAAAATTATTCGTCGAGTTCTTTCCAGTATTATATGGAAGTTCTAGTGTGACGTATAATGTACACAATCTTCTCCACTTAGGAGATTGCGTGGAAGCATTTGGAAACCTGGATAATTTCTCATCTTATCCATTTGAGGATTTTTTGCAAACTGTTAAAAAGAAAATTAAAATGCCCAAGCATCTACTCAGCAAATATATAACAAGTTTTCTAATGAATTTATTATTACCTAAAAAAAGAAAGTTTCTGGCACGAAATACAAAATCGGAGAGATTAATTCAATTTTTTATCAAAGGGTTATTTTCATCCAGTACTCCGGATAGTACTTGCTTAATGGATAACAAAAGTTCTTAAAACATTACAAAAATTGTTGATAAAAAAAAATTTGAAGCAAGAGAATTTTCGGGTTTAGAAATTTTTATACCTATCCAATAAACTCTCTAGATATGAATATAGCTTATAGTGAGAATGAGGAACTCGAAGTAAACACATATAAATTTAAAAATATCCTTGCAAAGTATTTAAACTTCCCTTTAAAAAACGGATTTGTATTGATTCCACAAATTCATTGTTACAAAATATAAAATAACAATCTTCAATTAACTTCCATCTTTAATTATAACCTATCAAGCCAACATGTCTTCTAAAGAAAAAAAACAAAAAACATCAACAACAATAGATATGTTAACTGACGTTCTACAAAAATTGAAAGAAACAACAAAGGGTTGGAAAAGCTCAATATTGCTTTTGGTGAGTAAAATTATTGTTGCATTCAATTTTATTAACCCATTTTACACTATTATTTAATCCCGTGGAATGTTCCGTCGATATTTAGTGGAAAGGTGTTAAAGAAGTAAGAGTTTTGTATTAACGACAAAAAATTCAATTAAAATTAATATTTAAAAAAAGTTATTGTTTTGGTATTGTTCTCAAAAAATACAAAATTAAAAATACAGAATTATTTAAAGAAACGGATGTGTACAATGGGTTAATCAAATGTTTTGTTTTTGTTTCAAAAAAATTATTTAAAATAAATTTTGTTTATTTAAATCAAGTCATTTTAAACCAGAAGACGATTTTAGCAAATCAAAATGTTGTAATCTAATATAATACATAGTTTTAAAATAATGTAATACATAACAATGTATACAACTTTTAATTTATTTTCTTCAGGCTCTATAACAAACCAAAATGTTAACATGGGTAATATTCTGGCTGAGCAAACAGTCGCAATAAAGCACGTAATAACATCATTTTGGAATGCACCAAAATTCGTATCAACTTTTCCCATAAAGTCGGAAGATGAATTGAAAGAATGGGAAAAAAGCATTAATGAAGAAAAACAAACATGATATGGTGAAAAAAATTATGCAAAAGTTGTACTTAAATTGCTAACATCATTTAAATTTCAGATTAAAACTATTACTACAATACTGGGAGAAAAAGGGCATCTCTAAAGGTTTACATCTTATAATATCTGAACATATTTTAATGAAATATAATTTGGATGGAACCCACGAAATGAAATCATTTAAATCCTTAAGAAATATAATGGATGTCCTTTTTTGTGAGTATTTTTTAAAATCATTGTTATGATTATCTTACTATTTAATGTGGTTTTTAAATTTAAAGTATCGTTCACATCGAAATCTATTACCACCAAAGGATCCTAAGACATTTGACAAAGCTATAAGAACAGCGTTCCATAACATTAAAAATCGAATTCACAAAAATGCCAGTGTTGAAAAAAAAAAATCACTAAATAATAATTAGAAACGTGCTTTTATTTTCTAAATTATACACCATCTTAAAACATTTAATTTACAAATTAAAACTTTTAAATGTAACTTTTTTAAATTATCAAATGAATTTTTTATTTTCTTGTACATTTATATGCATTTCAAGATACAATTCTAACATTTTCTTTTTTAAGACGATTTAACCACACTCATATTATTTAAAACTCCTAAAATTAAATTGAACTGTATAATATCAAACTTTTGTAATTGCTTAATGAATTTTCAGTTCGATTTTGATATTTTACATATATTCTTAAATTTATTTTTTAAGAAAATGTAAACACAATATAATGTTATACCACATTTATACCACAACCAAGAACTAGCAGCTTTTAAAAACCCTAAGTTTTTGATTTCAAATCAAAATATGGAGCAAATATAAGAAGTTTTAAAGAACTAATAGTTTTGATTGTAGTATAAATGTAGTTTAAGTTTTTTGAGGAGCTGGAACGCGAGCAGTTATTTTTTAATTAACTTTCATCACGTCAAGCAGTTAAAAATATTGATGACAATGACTATGTAATCCTTTATCGAGCTTATAGGCCTTTCAACTTAAAAAATAATAAACAGGGTATATTGGTCTTTGTCTCATAGCTTTAAAATACTGCACAAGACAGAATTCTTTAGAGGCTAAAATAGTATTTGGTATTAAAAACTTTATCATTTTAATTCAATATACTTGAGAAAAAATTTAAATAACGTTTGATATTATACAAACAACTTATCTAATAACTAAAAAATTATGAACACATTTTCTCAAGTCTTTAAAAAAGACTATATATTTAATTTTGTGTTATCCTTTTTTAATATTTGCACATTCAAGATGAAATTGAATTAATTTAAAGAAGACTAATATTTAATTTAATAGAAATTTACTAGTTCACATGTGTAAGAAATCAAATTTTAGTTGTTTTTGTTATATTGATAAATATTATTTCTAATAATTGAAACGTACATGTGACAAAATGATATCAAAATCTTACCTTCATATAATAAGTATCATTTATAAAAAAGTAAAATTTTAATATTAATTCTTTTAATTATTAATTTAATTTTCATTGACGTGTGAACAAATTTTGACTAATGTTAAAATCATATTTTAACTATTTTTTATTTATTAAAAACGAAAAAAACTATAAAGAAATGTTTTCTAGTCTTTTAAATAAGATTACTTTAAATGAATTTTTGAAAAATATTTAAATTTTTGTAAAAAAGAATTACCAAACTTTTGGTAGAAATTCTTTCCTTGTGTTTGTTGTAAAAAAAGTTAAATTTTTCCCCTTTTCATTTTCCAACCAAAAAAAAACTGAAATGAATACCCCTATTATTTTTTATATCAATTAGTTAACGAACTTGTGACAAAATGTCTACAAGTGATCTGAAAGAAAACTTTACCTAAAGTACATTTTTAATTACATTTAAAAAAAAAAAAAAAGTGTCATTAATTTATATAACGAGTACCTTTTACTACAAAATTACCTTATACTTAAAAAGTAATTTGAATAAATAAGTTATTACACAAAAAATACATTTGTTAAAAAATATCATAATAAGAGTTCAACTACTCTTTTTGTTTTTTAAATCATAATTTAATTTTAAATGTATAATAAACAATATTATTTAAACTTGTAAAAATGTGTATATTTTTAAACAGATTATGGAAGATTTAATTTTTTTTACTTTTATATGTATTTAAGTAAATTTACGCAATTAATTAAAAAAATTAAATGAGGGGTACTCAACTATATACGAAGAGCTACCAAATAATGGGTTACCAGATGATAAATAATAATGGGTTACCAAGTGTTAAATAATAATGGGTTATTATGTGTTAAAAAATAATGGATTACCAGCTATTAAATAATAATGGGTTACCAGATGTAAATAATAATGGGTTACCATATGTTAAATAATAATGGGATATCAGATGCTAAATTATAATGGGATGAAATTATCATGTGTTATTAAACTCTTACGAATAGTAATTATAATTGGTTATATGTAACCATTATTCAG
Source organism: Delia radicum (assembly GCA_021234595.1). Classification (NCBI taxonomy): domain Eukaryota; kingdom Metazoa; phylum Arthropoda; class Insecta; order Diptera; family Anthomyiidae; genus Delia; species Delia radicum. The sequence goes on from CM037853.1 coordinate 172,670,274, forward strand.
GTACATACCAGCAACCTATTATTATTCATCTTTTCGTAATGCAGCCAGTAATGCATAACTCATTACTTTGGGACATTTCATATAAAAAAAGTTAGTATTATAATATAAAGAATAATAGGTCTACACCTTCGACTTTAGATTACTAGACTCATTATTTGGTAAGGGTGTTTTTGCTGGGTA
>CM037853.1:172670553-172713408 GCA_021234595.1 Delia radicum
TTTTTTAATTCTAAAAAACTACTTTTGGTCAAAATACGACTCATCTGGACCTGTGTACAATGCAGTGACGTCTATTTACGTAAATCAGCTATAGAAGATCATATATTTTGAGCTACGTTGACTAAAGTCGACTATGATCTAGTTATTACGAAAATGTTTGTAAAAAAAATAATCTCCTTTAAAAATTATTGAAAAACTACTGAGTAATTCGGAATTTAGAATCTGTTTGAACTGGTCACTTGGTGTGTTACTTTCGAGGTTCTACAAAGGTGGCAATTGATCCCATGGTTGGGTTTTTACATATACTTATATTAAGTTTGACATCGACGCGACACAAACAGTTTGTATAGACTGCTTCATATGTACAATTTGTTACATATAGAACAGATTCCATTGCTTCAAGATATATTTACATTTATACATCCATTTAACTTATGTTCTTATGTGTCCCTTGACTATAATACTGAAATAAATCTTTATGAAAATAGGAAGTTCTGCGTAAAAAAAAAGTATTGATTGTGATTTTACTAAATTGTTATTTTAATAACTTATTGTCACAAATGGAACAACAGAAAATTAAAGCAGTTTTAAAAAACTTTATATTTGACATTTTAAAGAGTTTCGATTAAAAAATGACATGTTTAAAAGCAAGGCACTTTAGCAAGTGGTACAAGTGCTGCCAACAAGGGCTTTCCCAATCGCAAAAATGATAACATCATTAGACAAAACGACTGTCTGTTTAAAAACTGCCGAACAAGCGTTAGGGAAACAAAAATTACAATGTTGGTAAAACCATGGTCTAAAAATTAGTTTTTCCAAATAAAATTAGAAAAAAGTATTTGTATCGTATACTTTTTTTGGTACCACCGCTTTTTGAACTCTGTCCGCCTACAGCTGTAACCATTGATGTAACGAGACATATAATACTTGATAGCTGAAAATGTAAGTAAATGATACCTGCATTTGTATTAGATCTGTGAAGTGTCACTGGAAATCGTCCATTGAAACTTTTCATTAAATAAATGCTTTTTTCATAAAATTTAATGAAAAAATTAATTTTATTTATTAAACATTTCATAAAACTAATGAAAAAGCTTCATTAAAACTATGAAGGTTTTTCATAAGGTTTAACAGATTTTTCATTCACATTTTTCATTCATTAGTTTAGTGAATTTCAATAAAACTCGTGCGAGAAATTCTATCTGTGAAAAAGATCCATTTAAAAAACTGAATTCTACGTGTGGTTACAGCAAACAAACTATTTGGATGTCGCTAACAATGTTTCAATCAATTAATATGTACCAGCTATTGATGAAATCAATTTTCTGTTGTGCTAACCGAGTTTCTTCTGCTTAAAACAAAAATATTGGTGGAACAATATAGTGGATAACGAGTTCGATTGTGTGTGCATGTACCAACTGTATATTGTACACAAAATAAAAATCTATAGATGTTCAATAAATTACTGACTCTACATTTGACTGAAGTCGCTGAGTGTTTTTGTAATTACCAGTCCTTACGTGTCGTATGAATATTTTGTATTGTCCTGTTCGTTATATATTCTATCACACTGCGGTTGATAAACCGCAAAGTAGAAGAACTATGCTATTTATCTATTGACTAGTTTAAAAAACATACCTCGTTACCAATAGTTTTAAATATCGAAATATATTAAGAAGAAAATTTAAGTAATATCTTGAACAGATTTATTCAATATTTTGTATAAAAATTGTATTAAAACTTGTTAAAAAAAAAATTGTTTGGCTATTTAAAAAAAGCATTCAAGTAATTAAATATACCAAAATTCTAATTAACGAATTGTTAAAATAGCTTGTCGTAGTCTGGTCTCTATCCGGATTTAAAAGCCGTGTCAAACTTTCTTAGAAAAAGTTTAAGATGAGGCTAAATAAAAGCTTAACGAATTTTGAGTAATATGAGAGGTGTCAAGTCCCCTTATTTATTCATCCCACATTTAAAATACATGTAATCAAAATAAATTGTTATAAGAGCCGATATAGATCATTTCAGAAGTTTTTGGAAATATAAGCGGTGTCATGCTTGTTTGTCCAGTCCCGATCTAGTATGGCATATAGCCAATTCCATATTCTAGCTGTGCATGAAAATCGGTTAAAACGTGATTTCTTAAGAAAATTAAAGAGGAGCAATCGATTTTTATGTTATATATCAATAAAAATAGATATTATATGCTGCATACCGCTTCCTTCTGTTCAACTAAACCCATTATTGCCACAGAGCATAAAATGCTCTTAAATGTCAATGAATGTTGCTTTTATTTATTTATGCATTTATTTATTTATTTAAGTCAACGGAATAAATCCTTACAGACTATTAACATAATAATTACAAAATTATAAATTAATATAAGTACAATATTTTTTTTTTTTTTTCAAATAGAAGAATTTAAAAACAAAATGATGTTGCGTTTAATAATATTAACATTTGAAGAAAAATCTAACAAATTATAAAGATTATTAAAATCATTACACATTCTTATAAACGGATCAGCATCAGCATATATTTGACTATAGAATGGAGTATTATTATTATTTATTATTATTTATTAATAAATTTTTTTTGTATGTACATATTTAATTCATTTACAATAAGATTAATATCTAAATCTATATTTGGCATAACATAATTGTTGTAAGCCAGATTGGCACTATTCTAGGCAAGTAAAGTACATTTACATAGTATTGATTTTATATAATTTTTAATAAAAAATACATGATAATTTAAAACTAAAATTTTCATGGAAAATTAAAAAGCAAATTCATTTAAAATAAACCTTCTATATTTTAAACAAACTTCAATGTATTTATACAGGGAGAAAAAGTTGAGCCATTTAGTATACATATAACTTCATCTAAATTTAGTATGGTTTTACCAAAATATTGTATTCTAAATTCTTTGTATATTGGGCAAACACCTATGAAGTGAAATGTGTTTTCCGAAGCATCTAAATTGCAAATTGTACAAATTCCAACAGTGTTATTACTAAAACATCTTGCATTTAGGTCTAATAAGCCACCCCTAGCCCTTATTATTAAACTGACTGTACGTGGAGAAAAGTTTGAAGTGTATATGATGAAATGTTGTAATCCAGTTTTGCATAAAGATCATGAAACTGTGAACTTGTAGCATTTAGTATATAATCATTACGTTCACTAATTTTTAGTTGGGTTAATATATGTTTCCACTGTTTGCTTAATGGTAATATTGAGTCATCAGGAGTAAATTGCATATTCTGACAAAGGTTTCCCATTCCTTAGCCCAGTATATGTTTTGTTCCATGATTTTAATGCTAAAATACGAGGTAATCTGTGAGGATTCATATTTAACACTTTATTGATGTAGCAAAGGTGAAGTCTTAAGGTAGATACGTATAGTGACTCTAGGTTTGTTTCTAAATACAGCATGTAATTAGGTGTTGTGTTTGGCAGGTATAGCATCTTTTTTATGAAAAATCTAACAGTTTTTCAACCTCATCATATTTTATATAGCCCCATACTTGCGCAGCATATAACATAATAGATCTGGAAGCTGCTTGGAATATTTTAAGCTTATTATTCTGTGATATCTGCGGATTGTTTATATATTTTGACCAAGTAGAGTTTATCGCCAATTTTGAGGCAGCCAATTTGTTTTTTTAAGTGTTTTTTAAAGGAAAGATTGTATGTAATGTCTACTCCAAGATATTTATAGTTATTTACAATTTCAATATTATCGCCACCAAAAACCCAGTTTAAATTTGACGAAATTCGTGTGCCGGAACGAAATACCACTATTTTAGATTTATCTAAATTAGCTTTCAAGCACCACTTTGAACAATAATTGTATAAGCAATCAATCATTTTTGCAAATCTGTTGGAGAATCAGCTAAAATAACAATGTCGTCGGCGTAAAGCAGTATTTTAACATTAACGTCAGCAACATTTACTCCTCCAGGTAGCTCATCTGCTAAATCATTAACATACAATGAGAATAATAGAGGGCTTAATATACAACCCTGTTTTACACCAATTTCGACTGCAAAGGAATCTGAATAGGAGTTTCCATCCCAGATAAAACTTTCAGTATTTTCATACATGTGCTGTAGAATTCTTATTATTTTGGAAGACATACCAAGGCACGAGAGTTTGTAAAATAAACTATTACGTGGAATTGTATCAAAAGCGCACGAAAAATCAACAAAAAAAAGCATATGTATTTTTGTTGTTGGTTTTGTTTAGATTCACGATATTAACGAGGTTGAAAATGTTGTCAACGGTTGAATAATTCTTCTGAATCCGGCTTGAAATTCATTTAAAATCATGTTATGATCGATCCAATCCGTTATACGGTTTAGAATAATGGTATTAATATTTGCATAGGGTATTAATCAGCGATAAACCGCGATAGTTTGATGGACGATTAGGGTCACCTTTTTGAAAAGCGGAATGAGTATTGATTTTCGAAACTAGACGGAATTTTTTCATGCAGGAATATTTTGTTAAATATGGATAGATTTCATTAATAAAAGAATTAGGAGCATTTTTATAAAATTCATAACAGATTCCATCCTGACCAGGTGATTTGCTATCTTTAAGTTCTTTTAAAACGGAAGAAATTTCACAAATTTCCATGGGTGAGTCCAAGGACAGAATCAATAAAATATGGCATTGACCAGCTGATAGTCTGGGAATCAGCATTTGTTTGCAATAACGCACTGAAGTGAGAACGAAAATCATCGGCATTTAATGAACCTTTTACAGAATATGAACGCGATCTCATAGAGTTAGCTAGTTTCCACCAATCACTGCTACATTTTACCTTATTTAATTGCTCTATATTTTTATTATAAAAAATCAATTTTTTTTCATTACATATCTTAAGAAAGGAAGCTCTAGATGCAAAATAACGAGATTTGTTTAAAGTGTTGTGCTTTCTTCTATAACGTCTAAGCTTCGTTATCATACGACTTCTAGCTCGAGCACATTTCCAGTCAAACCACTTCTGCTTAGGTTCAAAAAACGTTTTTTCACATTAGAAACATTAGCTACTCTTATTTTGTCACATAGATGTACAACCAATTCATCAACCGTTTCATCAGACTGAATATCAACATTACTAGCAAGTAAAGAAGATTTTCTTGTATTTAGCAGAAAATTTACTATTCCAACGCAGTCTTTGAGTTGTAATATTTTCATTTGTATTTACATCACGGCAAGATGATTTAATTTTTAAGCATAGTGGCATGTGGTCAGAGAACGGCTTTAATGCAGTGGTCGGCAGAAAGAGAGAATATGAATGTATTGGTGTTGTACACTTTAAGAAATAAGTTTTTTTTTCTTTACTAATCTATACTAATATTAAAAAGAGGTAATACTATTATTGTTTGTAGGAGGGGTAATCTCCGAAACTTCTCATCCGATTTAAAAAAATTGTTTATTAATATTTAGACTGATTGAATGAATGAATGAATGAAATGAATGAATGAATATAGTATTAGCAATACAAATATTTTTTAATCGAAAGTCCTTTTTTAATTTTGAAATTAATTGCTTTCTTTCAATACCATTTATTAAATGATGGTCAGAGTGACAATTATCATAATGGCGCTTAAGACAGAATGCACTCATTCTTTTGATTTTTTGATAGCATACAAGGCACTCTGCCTCATTTAATATATTTAAAGAAAATAAAAATGAGTGTTCCCACTCAACGTTCCACATTTTTAATTAAAAATGTACGAAAAATAAATACCTAAAATAAAAAATACAATTGTGTTTGCTTTCTATTCTCTAAAATTTAAGAGTGTACTTTATTTCTTCAACAAAGCGACATAGACCTACTTGGTTGATAGCGAACAGACGACTAAAAGAAATAATAGTAGTTCTTGTGCTCTTAGCTGTGAGTTTTGTTGATATTCGTGTTGTGTACGTGTAAATAGCCGATTGTGTTCGGTTCCTGAGTGCTATGAGTGCCGATCACTGCTTTAATGCAATAAAGAAATCATCAACATATTGTAGGAAGTTAAGTGAACAAATACAATAATCAATAACAGAACTACCCATAACCCCACAAAAGCTGTATTCCCCTAGAGCAATCGTTTACCAGTTCTACCGTTAAGGACAATCCCACCAACATTTTCAATAAAAATTCATCAATTTTTTGCCTTGTGCATTTAGTTCTTTGTCCTTAGAAGATCTAGATTTATTAATATGTGGTAAATCTTTCAAAAAGTTACCATCTAAAACTTGTTCATTTGCAATTCTCGCATTTAAATCACCCACTATACAGAAATTTGTAGGATCAAGTTCTTGTACAAATTCTTCAAACTTTTCAAATTCATTCTTCCAATTAGTACAGTTTAAATAACATGGGATAAAGTGAAACACATTGCCTTCAAATTTGGCACTTAATACCGTATAATTGGAGATGTTTAAAAATTTAAAAGCATAAGTATTTTTAAGATTTTTCTGAAACCATATAAACAACCGCCACTAGCACGTCCAGCTCTATGAGTTTTCGTAGCTGCAATCCAATGTAAAAAATAATTATTAAATATGACGAAAACAAGTGCTGTCTATCAGCTGTGACATTGTGTTTCAAAAGAAAAAATACATCAAAATTATTAATATATGTAATAAATTTACTAAATTTTAATGATTTTTCAAGATTTGCTACATTATATGAAACTAAATGGCATAAGTTAAATTGCTATTGAGAATTTGAAATATGTACATTTCTAACATTAGAATCTACTGTATTTATCCTGTCCTTAACGCAAACATCGATCACGTAATTACATTTAGCTAAAAGATTTTTTAAGTATTCAGCGTCATTAACAGAATCAGCACAAACTTTTCCACTGGACCACGTATATTTGTTGTTATTAATAAATATACAAAACTCACCAAGCCTGACTTTAACAGATTCGTTAACTTTTGTAATATTTTTGCTTAATTGTCTCAAATTATATCGTACTTTTTGTTCATCTTCAGTGTAATCTTTTTGTATGAACACCTCTTGATCTTTTAAATTACCCTTAGCAGCAACGACGTTATAAGCCTGCAAACTCGATCCTAAGCTGAACAAAAACGATTTTCCTGAAGATATCATGCGAGATGACACCACATCAACGTGGACTTTAAGTACATCACTACATAGTTTTGCAAATTTTTCTCTGGCAGTTTGTACATTTTTACATTTCAAACCAGAAACAACAACATTTGAAGCACGAGATCTACGGTCGATATACTCCAGACGGGATGTGAGCTTTTTTATATCATTCTTTAATCTTAAATTCTCTTCTTTTAATTCCTGGACATCTGATTGGATCGCTACTAGGTCTGTCTTCCTAGCAACATCTTTCAACTTATCATCTAAAAGGTCGCTAAACCTATTCCACGAGAAAACGTCTTGGGTGGGTGTTTGATTGTTTACAGCCATATTTTGACAAGGCAAATGTTTTTTACTATTATTATTTCCATTGTTATCAGGCGATGTAACTTCTATTGTACGTTTATTATTCATCGGTTTTTTAAATTACACAATTAGGCAGAATCCCCACTTATGCAATAAAAAACAAAAACTGGCAACCCTTGACTTTATTTAGATCAGCTGTTTGTTAGCGGAGCGCCACCAAAATAAAAACACCAAAGTATAGGTTTTAAAGTAAACAAATGTTTCTTACAAGTACAATGTTGTATAAAGGCACAATGTTGTAAAATATAAATATGTTTACAGCCAATGAAAACAAAAACCACCACCAGTGTAGATTTTAGGAATGTTAAAATACACAAAATAACGAATCTAGGTGTAGTATTCCACCAGATTGTGATTTAACACAACGATTTATTTGTTTAAAACGCAGTTTGACTTTTCAATAATTGTTTTAACTTTAATTATTTAATAAAAATTAGAAAAATATTACGGAGCTAATAATTTTAACTTTTTGACACTTTAAAAACAGAGTTGCCAGAGTTGGAGTATAATTACGTGTTGATCTTGGAGGAACGAAAAGTACAAATTTTCTAACAGGAAATCGGAGCATATATCACCATTAATCAAATTTAATAAAAATGTAACGTTTAACATTGTCCTTCTACTTTTCAGAGTCATGAACTTAAATTCAAAAAGACCAAATGGTGTCACTATAGCAGTTTTTGGTATGTCATCTTTTGCTTATTATATGCACGTACGAGATCGATTGTAGAAAAAATCGACTTACCATTGAGACCATGGCCGAAGTCATGTATATGTGGAATCGGATAGCGATCGGCAATTGTTTGAGTGTTAAGCCGACGATAGCCACCACATGATCTCCATTCTCCATATTTCTTCGGGACCATGTGAAGTGGAGTTGACCAGCAACTTTTCGAAGGACGACAAAGACCCTGTTCCATCATAAACTGAAATTCCTTCTTCGCAATTTCCAATTTATTTGGAGGCAAACGGCGAGGTTTCGCAGAAACTGGAGCACCTTTTGTTTCGATAACATGCTCAATAGAATGTTTAACTTTCTTAAACGACGTTGGTTGAGTTAGTTCAGGAAAAATTGACAACAAATCGTGATACGGGGAAGATTTGAGAATTGTTTTAATTTCCGAATAACCGAATGCATTAGAAAGTGAATATAGAACTTCGAGACCAGTTTCAGTATCAATCAACTTTTTACGCTTAATATCGACAAGGAGACCATAATGTTTTAAAAAAATCAGCACCAATGATAGGGTGACTGACGTCAGCAATCAAAACCTCCATTTGAACGATCTTCGTAGACCAAGAGAAAGAGTTAACAGAATATCGCCATAAGTATTGATGGTTGTATTATTTTCAGCAAAAAGCTTGAATTCAGCTGGTCGTGATGATTTATTTTTCGGCAAAACGGAAACATCAGCACCAGTATCCAGCAAAAACTTTTGTTTAGTTCTTTGTCATAAACAAACAGGCGATTGATTTTTTGCTCCCGGTCACTTGCGCCATCTAGTGACCGGCTTGAAAGTTTCCCGAATTGTTACGGAAGCTACATGGAGATCTGCACTTTCGAGCATTAACACCAAAGTGTTTGTGATAATAACAATATCCGGAAGATGGTGAAACTGATCGGTGCCTAGATGAGCGTTGTTTGGATAATTAATGTTTACCTTTTAATTCTGCCACCATGACTGTAAGCTCCGATAATTGGTGTTCAATGCTATTAGGGTAGCCAGACGTACTTTTTTCAGCAGTACGCGTACTTTTTTTTAGTCAATGTACTGTTTCTGCATAACCCCTAAAAAAGAACGCTAAAGTACTTTTTTTTTGCCTTCTGTACTTTTATTTGTACTTTTTTCCCTGTTTAGTATCTTTAGTAACATTTTTTTTTTCAGTGCAGAAAGATTCACACAGTTAGAAGCGCCCTGTTAAAATGCCTCTACAACCTGAACACATTTGTGGCGACTAACAGAAGTATTTTTCGTGTTTTTTATATGAGAAGCAAAAAATCGCCAGTCGTGACGACTTTTCTTCTTTATATTAATCAATTGTCAGTCACCATCATTGTGATGAAACTCTTAATCAAAACAAATCGTAAATATTTTTGAAATTTGTATGTTTATTTTTCTATACCACATTCAAATGCGGCAACTGAGAGAATATTCAGTTTAATGTTTACCTTTTGGAGAAAGGAAAGAAACAAGCTTTTAATTCAAAATTTAGAGAATGAACTGACTATTAAAACTAATTTTGAATTTACATGTGCAGTCTTTTAATTTTTTGAAACTGAAAATGGCAAAAATGGAATTGTTAATTGTTAAAGAATGATAAATATTTGTAAAATTTTTGAATTATTTAAAAAAGACATGTTCAACAAACAAGTGATATTTAGTATTAAACATATTTTTTATTTTTTTTAAGGACGTTTTCAATAAAAATACAAATGTACTTTTTTATTTTTATTTTTATTTTATTAATTAATAATCATATAATTACAAATTATATACTATTACCCTAACCGAGCACTAGCTACTATGGCATTCGGCGCGTTGTAGCGAAAACAGACTAGTGCCTCTGGTAGGAATCGAACCCACGACCCCCGCACTGATAAGCCAGCACGCTACCAACTAGCCTACACATGTACTTAACAACAAATGTACTTTTTTTTATTAATTGTACTGCTTTTTTTTCTTTGATGTACTTTTTTTGCCAATTCAATATCTGGCTACCCTAAATGCTATCTATTTGAGAGACTGACGGAACAGTTGCAATTGAGGCTGTACTTACTGCGGAAGTTTCAAAAATTCGATCAGCAATTTTGGCCAGATTCTGTAAAGATTCCGATGAAGCAGTGATAATAGCTTGCATTTGAGAGGGAAGTCGTTGTAACCAAATAGTTTTCAAAAAATCGTCGTTAACATTGTTGGCTAGCAATCGCATCTCTCGAAGTAATTGAGAAGGTTTTTTGTCGCCAATTTCCGCAGATGACAATAATTCCTTAACACGACGCTCTTCAGACACGGCAAAATGGTCAATTAGTCGTATTTTAAGTTGCTGATAGGCATCTGCAGGAGGATTAAGAACTATGTCGCTTACAACGCACAAAATGTCTTCATCCATTTCCACAATTACTATGAATAATTTGGCAGATTCCGAAGAATGCCATTTTGAATGAATTGTGCTACTGCCAGAGCAAACCAAAGAGCAGCATTCAATTTCCAGAACTTTGGAAATTTTATATTATTCCTAGGTGAATTTGAAGTTGCAACGCCTGCAGTTGTTGTTGTTAATGTAGTTGTTGTACGTGGCATATTTGTTAAACGTGCGGGGTCACCAATTATAAAATTATGACTTATACGAAATTTTATTTTTTCTTATATATTTTTTTATTTAAAAAAACGAACTGATTTTTGAAAGAAACTACAAACGACTAATCTAAAATTATTTGACAAAATATTCTTTAACAAAGTTTCATTTGCAGAGTTTCCCACAATGGTATTAGGGTAGGTCCTTCGTAAGCAGAACAGCAAAATTGTTTTTGCTCTGATTCAATTTTTCCATTTGAACAATGGATAATGATCCATATTCCAAAATTAGTCTCACGACAGATGTAGATAATTGTTTTGTTACATTGGAATCTGTAAATTCCTTAGCCCATCTTTTTATAAAAGCTAAGGTGCCACGAGCCTTATTAATCGTCAATAAAATATGCCGTTTAAAATCCAATTTGGATCTAGAGAATACCCAAATCTAGAATACTATTTACTAATTCCAACTGAAAACCACCCAAAGAGTAAAGACCAAAAGATTCTATTCTATTCTCTAAAATTTTAAGAGTGTACTTTATTTCTTCAACAAAGCGACATAGACCTACTTGGTTGATAGCGAACATACGACTAAAAGAAATAATAGTATTTCTTGTGCTCTTAGCTGTGAGTTTTGTTGATATTCGTGTTGTGTACGTGTAAATAGCCGATTGTGTTCGGTTCCTGAGTGCTATGAGTGCCGATCACTGCTTTAATGCAATAAAGAAATCATCAACATATTGTAGGAAGTTAAGTGAACAAATACAATAATCAATAACAGAACTACCCATAACCCCACAAAAGCTGTATTCCCCTAGAGCATCGTTACCAGTTCTACCGTTAAGGACAATCCCACCAACATTTTCAATAAAATTCATCAATTTTTTGCCTTGTGCATTTAGTTCTTTGTCCTTAGAAGATCTAGATTTATTAATATGTGGTAAATCTTTCAAAAAGTTACCATCTAAAACTTGTTCATTTGCAATTCTCGCATTTAAATCAACCCACTATACAGAAATTTGTAGGATCAAGTTCTTGTACAAATTCTTCAAACTTTTCAAATTCATTCTTCCAATTAGTACAGTTTAAATAACATGGGATAAAGTGAAACACATTGCCTTCAAATTTGGCACTTAATACCGTATAATTGGAGATGTTTAAAAATTTAAAAGCATAAGTATTTTTAAGATTTTTTCTGAAACCATATAAACAACCGCCACTAGCACGTCCAGCTCTATGAGTTTTCGTAGCTGCAATCCAATGTAAAAAATAATTATTAAAATATGACGAAAACAAGTGCTGTCCTATCAGCTGTGACATGTGTTTCAAAAAGAAAAAATACATCAAAATTATTAATATATGTAATAAATTTACTAAATTTTAATGATTTTTCAAGATTTGCTACATTATATGAAACTAAAATGGCATAAGTTAAATTGCTATTGAGAATTTGAAATATGTAACATTTCTAACATTAGAATCTACTGTATTTATCCTGTCCTTAACGCAAACATCGATCACGTAATTACATTTAGCTAAAGATTTTTTAAGTATTCAGCGTCATTAACAGAATCAGCACAAACTTTTCCACTGGACCACGTATATTTGTTGTTATTAATAAATATACAAAACTCACCAAGCCTGACTTTAACAGATTCGTTAACTTTGTAATATTTTTGCTTAATTGTCTCAAATTATATCGTACTTTTTGTTCATCTTCAGTGTAATCTTTTGTATGAACACCTCTTGATCTTTTAAATTACCCTTAGCAGCAACGACGTTATAAGCCTGCAAACTCGATCCTAAGCTGAACAAAAACGATTTTCCTGAAGATATCATGCGAGATGACACCACATCAACGTGGACTTTAAGTACATCACTACATAGTTTTGCAAATTTTTCTCTGGCAGTTTGTACATTTTTACATTTCAAACCAGAAACAACAACATTTGAAGCACGAGATCTACGGTCGATATACTCCAGACGGGATGTGAGCTTTTTTATATCATTCTTTATCTTAATTCTCTTCTTTTAATTCCTGACATCTGATTGGATCGCTACTAGGTCTGTCTTCCTAGCAACATCTTTCAACTTATCATCTAAAAGGTCGCTAAACCTATTCCACGAGAAAACGTCTTGGGTGGGTGTTTGATTGTTTACAGCCATATTTTGACAAGGCAAATGTTTTTTACTATTATTATTTCCATTGTTATCAGGCGATGTAACTTCTATTGTACGTTTATTATTCATCGGTTTTTTAAATTACACAATTAGGCAGAATCCCCACCTTATGCAATAAAAAACAAAAACTGGCAACCCTTGACTTTATTTAGATCAGCTGTTTGTTAGCGGAGCGCCACCAAAATAAAACACCAAAGTATAGGTTTTAAAGTAAACAAATGTTTCTTACAAGTACAATGTTGTAATAAAGGCACAATGTTGTAAAATATAAATATGTTTACAGCCAATGAAAACAAAAACCACCACCAGTGTAGATTTTAGGAATGTTAAAATACACAAAATAACGAATCTAGGTGTAGTATTCCACCAGATTGTGATTTAACACAACGATTTTATTTGTTTAAAACGCAGTTTGACTTTTCAATAATTGTTTTAACTTTAATTATTTAATAAAAATTAGAAAAATATTACGGAGCTAATAATTTTAACTTTTTGACACTTTAAAAACAGAGTTGCCAGAGTTGGAGTATAATTACGTGTTGATCTTGGAGGAACGAAAAGTACAAAATTTTCTAACAGGAAATCGGAGCATATATCACCATTAATCAAATTTAATAAAATGTAACGTTTAACATTGTCCTTCTAACTTTTCAGAGTCATGAACTTAAATTCAAAAAGACCAAATGGTGTCACTATAGCAGTTTTTGGTATGTCATCTTTTGCTTATTATATGCACGTACGAGATCGATTGTAGAAAAAAATCGACTTACCATTGAGACCATGGCCGAAGTCATGTATATGTGGAATCGGATAGCGATCGGCAATTGTTTGAGTGTTAAGCCGACGATAGCCACCACATGATCTCCATTCTCCATATTCTTTCGGGACCATGTGAAGTGGAGTTGACCAGCAACTTTTCGAAGGACGACAAAGACCCTGTTCCATCATAACTGAAATTCCTTCTTCGCAATTTCCAATTTATTTGGAGGCAAACGGCGAGGTTTCGCAGAAACTGGAGCACCTTTTGTTTCGATAACATGCTCAATAGAATGTTTAACTTTCTTAAACGACGTTGGTTGAGTTAGTTCAGGAAAAATTGACAACAAATCGTGATACGGGGAAGATTTGAGAATTGTTTTAATTTCCGAATAACCGAATGCATTAGAAAGTGAATATAGAACTTCGAGACCAGTTTCAGTATCAATCAACTTTTTACGCTTAATATCGACAAGAAGACCATAATGTTTTAAAAAATCAGCACCAATGATAGGGTGACTGACGTCAGCAATCAAAAACCTCCATTTGAACGATCTTCGTAGACCAAGAGAAAGAGTTAACAGAATATCGCCATAAGTATTGATGGTTGTATTATTTTCAGCAAAAAGCTTGAATTCAGCTGGTCGTGATGATTTATTTTTCGGCAAAACGGAAACATCAGCACCAGTATCCAGCAAAAACTTTTTGTTTAGTTCTTTGTCATAAACAAACAGGCGATTGATTTTTTGCTCCCGGTCACTTGCGCCATCTAGTGACCGGCTTGAAAGTTTCCCGAATTGTTACGGAAGCTACATGGAGATCTGCACTTTCGAGCATTAACACCAAAGTGTTTGTGATAATAACAATATCCGGAAGATGGTGAAACTGATCGGTGCCTAGATGAGCGTTGTTTGGATAATTAATGTTTACCTTTTAATTCTGCCACCATGACTGTAAGCTCCGATAATTGGTGTTCAATGCTATTAGGGTAGCCAGACGTACTTTTTTCAGCAGTACGCGTACTTTTTTTAGTCAATGTACTGTTTTCTGCATAACCCCTAAAAAAGAACGCTAAAGTACTTTTTTTTTTGCCTTCTGTACTTTTATTTGTACTTTTTTCCCTGTTTAGTATCTTTAGTAAACATTTTTTTTTTCAGTGCAGAAAGATTCACACAGTTTAGAAGCGCCCTGTTAAAATGCCTCTACAACCTGAACACATTTGTGGCGACTAACAGAAGTATTTTTTCGTGTTTTTTATATGAGAAGCAAAAAATCGCCAGTCGTGACGACTTTTCTTCTTTATATTAATCAATTGTCAGTCACCATCATTGTGATGAAACTCTTAATCAAAACAAATCGTAAATATTTTTGAAATTTGTATGTTTATTTTTTCTATACCACATTCAAATGCGGCAACTGAGAGAATATTCAGTTTAATGTTACCTTTTGGAGAAAGGAAAGAAACAAGCTTTTAATTCAAAATTTAGAGAATGAACTGACTATTAAAACTAATTTTGAATTTACATGTGCAGTCTTTTAATTTTTTGAAACTGAAAAATGGCAAAAATGGAATTGTTAATTGTTAAAGAATGATAAATATTTGTAAAATTTTTGAATTATTTAAAAAAGACATGTTCAACAAACAAGTGATATTTAGTATTAAACATATTTTTTATTTTTAAGGACGTTTTCAATAAAAATACAAATGTACTTTTTTATTTTTATTTTATTAATTAATAATCATATAATTACAAATTATATACTATTACCCTAACCGAGCACTAGCTACTATGGCATTCGGCGCGTTGTAGCGAAAACAGACTAGTGCCTCTGGTAGGAATCGAACCCACGACCCCCGCACTGATAAGCCAGCACGCTACCAACTAGCCTACACATGTACTTAACAACAAATGTACTTTTTTTTATTAATTGTACTGCTTTTTTTTCTTTGATGTACTTTTTTGCCAATTCAATATCTGGCTACCCTAAATGCTTATCTATTTGAGAGACTGACGGAACAGTTGCAATTGAGGCTGTACTTACTGCGGAAGTTTCAAAAATTCGATCAGCAATTTTGGCCAGATTCTGTAAAGATTCCGATGAAGCAGTGATAATAGCTTGCATTTGAGAGGGAAGTCGTTGTAACCAAATAGTTTTCAAAAAATCGTCGTTAACATTGTTGTTGGCTAGCAATCGCATCTCTCGAAGTAATTGAGAAGGTTTTTTGTCGCCAATTTCCGCAGATGACAATAATTCCTTAACACGACGCTCTTCAGACACGGCAAAATGGATCAATTAGTCGTATTTTAAGTTGCTGATATGCATCTGCAGGAGGATTAAGAACTATGTCGCTTACAACGCACAAAATGTCTTCATCCATTTCCACAATTACTATGAATAATTTGGCAGATTCCGAAGAAATGCCATTTTGAATGAATTGTGCTACTGCCAGAGCAAACCAAAGAGCAGCATTCAATTTCCAGAACTTTGGAAATTTTATATTATTCCTAGGTGAATTTGAAGTTGCAACGCCTGCAGTTGTTGTTGTTAATGTAGTTGTTGTACGTGGCATATTTGTTAAACGTGCGGGGTCACCAATTATAAAATTATGACTTAATACGAAATTTTATTTTTTCTTATATATTTTTTTATTTAAAAAAACGAACTGATTTTTGAAAGAAACTACAAACGACTAATCTAAAATTATTTGACAAAATATTCTTTGACAAAGTTTCATTTTCAGAGTTTCCCACAATGGTATTAGGGTAGGTCCTTCGTAAGCAGAACAGCAAAAATTGTTTTTGCTCTGATTCAATTTTTCCAATTTGAACAATGGATAATGATCCATATTCCAAAATTAGTCTCACGACAGATGTAGATAATTGTTTTGTTACATTGGAATCTGTAAATTCCTTAGCCCATCTTTTTATAAAAGCTAAGGTGCCACGAGCCTTATTAATCGTCAATAAAATATGCCGTTTAAAATCCAATTTGGATCTAAGAGAATACCCAAATCTAGAATACTATTTACTAATTCCAACTGAAAACCACCCAAAGAGTAAAGACCAAAAGATTCTGTCCTTCTAGAGAGCGCATATGTTTACATTTTTTCAAATTTAGTAGAGCAGTTTTAGTAGAGCAGCACCATTCGTAAAAACTATTTAAATCCTGCTGTAGATAAAGCTGATCGGAATTTTTATTAAAGCCACGAAAAATTTTAACGTCATCAGCATACATAAGAACGTTTGAAACTTTATTACCGATGGTAAATCGTTAATAAAAAGAGAAAATAAAATTGGTCCAAGATGGCTACCTTGAGGAACCCCAAATGTTACAATAATATTTTTCGACGTTGCGTTATTAAAATTAACATTTTGATTTCTGTCTTTTAAGTATGGCTTTCTCCAGCTTAAACAATTTCCAGCGAAACCCATCATATCTAGTTTTTTAAGTAAATGATTATGGTTAACTTTATCAAAAGCTTTACTGAAATCAGTGTAAATGACATCAGTGTTTTCGCCATTAAGGAAACCACGATTTACCAAGTTGTTAATTGTAATAGATTAGTTGTTGTAGAGCACCCCTTACGAAAACCATGCTGAAGAGGAGATATTTTAGAGGAAATTGATGACACAAAAAATCAGTTAAACATTTTTCGAATAGCTTTGGAATCGCGCTGAGTTTTGCTATTCCTCTATAATTAATAACATTTGACTTATTAAGAAAGAGTCCTTCCATGACTTTCGGGAAATAACCATTTTTAATGGAGATATTAAACATTATGCTCAAGGGATACGCCCAAGCCTCTGCACAATTGATAAAGATGCAACTGGGAACACCATCAGGCCCACAAGTTGTTGAGTTTTTAAATTCTTTGAAATTTTTAACGATATCATCAGTAGTTATAAGAAGAAAAGTTATTAATTGATGTTCTGTAACTGGAAATGGATAATCATTCAAAGTGTCATATTGGGCATTACAATAAGTTGAACCAAAGAAATCAGCAAACATGTCACTTATGACAATATCATCTCGGGATTCACTGATCGAGATACTTCATGACAGTTGGAAAGCCAGAAGATTTTCTCTTAGAATTTACAAATTTGTAAAACGATTTAGGATCTCTTCTTAAATTTATTTTCATATTTTCCAAGTAATTATCATAAAGCTTTGTATTAAGCAAATTATATTCAAGCAAGCGTAACAGAATATTTGCTATAATCAGTTACTAAGCCAGTTTCTTTATATTCTTTAAATTTTTTAGTCTCGATAATTGTTTTGAGTTCCACGGTGGACCAGAATGATTAGCAGGAATATGTTTCGGGATACATTCGTTCATAAAATTTAAAATAGTTTTGTAGAATACATCGATCATTGAATCAATAGATGTTGATTTACCATTAGCGATAGATAATAAATGAAGCCAATTTGTATTATAAAAATAATAATTTAAATCAGTTATAATTTGCCTTCTTAAAACAAAATACTTTTGAATTATCGTTACCAGAGTTTTGTTTAATGGCTAAACGGTAAATTCAGACTTAACTCAATAGTGGGATAGTATGGATCTTCCGGTAAGCCTACAGGGTCAGTGCGATTTAAAGAATAATCTGTTGGCTCATTGACATATCGCACTTGATCAACAAGAGGGTATTAACTCAAAATCTTTAAAATATCACTTTTTTCAAGAAATCAACTAACAACATCAATATCTATCTATTGTAAAAATTTCAACGTATTCCGATTACTCTTTCATCTCGAAAACCACTTTTGAGACCATTTTCATGATAATGTAGTGATTACCTTTATTTCAACAAAAAGGTATTATTTCGAGTTAATACAAAAGTTCAAATAGAAATGAATCGTATATTTTCATAAAAAAGGTATTATTTTGATTTGAGCCTTTATTTATGTTAAAAATAATCAAACTGTTTTATTTATATTTGGTTGTATTTTGAGTTGATACTGTTTTGTTGATAAAATTTGTTTTATTCTATGAATTTAAATAAATAAAATTTCAAAAAAATGGTATTAACTCAAAAAATTGATTTTTTTTTGCAATCAGTGGTAAAATTTAAAACAAAAACAATGTATATATATTTTCAAATGGAATTTGCTTATTATGATATGTTTGAATTTTTAAATTCTGCTAAAATGTGGCCATAAACAGTTTTTTGACAATACTGAAAATTTTAAAATTTTGAGTTAATACCTTCTTGTTGATCAAGTGCGATATATTAAATCTAGAAGCCTTCCGTGAACGTTGTGAACACCATTGATTTGAAATAGGCATAAGTCTGCCAAATTATTAACAACAGCATCATTCCAATCCTTTGAAGTAGATGCCGAATAATAAAATGATTCATTTAAATATGTCCAGGAAATTGAAGGAAGATTAAAATCACCAAATACAAGGATAGATCATCAGGATTAGCTTTTGACACGACAGATCTAATAGTTTCTATATGAATATCGTAAAGTGGTTGTTCGGAATCAGGAGGAATATAGGAACATGTGTTGCGGGCCACTTTCCCAGCTCTGGCCAACTTTCCATCCCTGGACCCCGAAATTTTTTTTTTTTCGTGGGGACGCCTTAGGGAAACCGTATTTGGGCTCACCAACTCCAAGGCCAACGCGAATTCTAAAACAAAAAAGAAAAAAAAAACCTAATGTGGCCATGCCCATTTCAATTTTTGTATATTTTTATATCAGGGAGGGGGTTCTTTTGCCAATGGGATGGAGCCAATATCATTATATTATTTCCCAACCCCTCTCCCGGCTCTTAACGTTTGTGATGGTCCACATTGGTTGTGAGGATGGCCAATCCCCGTGTATACCATCGGCTGGCTGGGGGAAACCTTGTTCATGCAGTTCTACTGCAGTTAAGCCCCGCCAATTGTACCTGAAATGAAAAGAGAGAAAAATAAAATTAATGAAAATTGAAAAAAAACCTGAAAAGAAACAATACATAGTTACCAAAAAGTTGCATGTGTACCGGAGTTAATTAAAACCCCTGTACACATTTCAATGCTCGAACCTGAACGAAAGAAGAAATAATTAAAGATTAGTTAAAAATAGTTTTTTAAAGCAAAATAATTGATGAAAACCTGACAAAAATAAGAATTTTAATAAAAATTATATTTTCTGTCCATACTTACCATGTGTTGTTTTGTTTATGA
Organism: Delia radicum; assembly: GCA_021234595.1. Classification (NCBI taxonomy): domain Eukaryota; kingdom Metazoa; phylum Arthropoda; class Insecta; order Diptera; family Anthomyiidae; genus Delia; species Delia radicum. The sequence continues at coordinate 172,690,457 of CM037853.1, forward strand.
AATGTCAGTCAAGGGTGGATAAAAAGATAGTAGATGGGGTAATATAGTAAAACCGTGTTGCAAAACGTTTTGTTAGTGTACAGTGGGTGGTAGTAAAATGTATGAATGAATTTTTGTAGTTTATTTTGTATTGATATTTAAAGTTTGAAAATAGTTAGAAATATTGGAAAGGTTTTTGTCTAAGGACAGTTAATAGAGCTAGATTTATGGATTTTAATAAGAAAGGGGTAAAAGGATAGTACTTACCGCCTGGAATTATATGAAAGGGACATATGATGGTTTAGATAAAGGAATATTAGAAATGAAACTAAACTGGTTTTGGTTGATATTAAATACATGAACATTTTTTGGTCCAAGTTGGTGTTTGCCATTTCTAAAGAAATTATTACACAGAAAACCGCAGATTAAATTGGATGTATATTGTCGGAGATTAAATTTAATTAGTGCAAATTATAAAAAAAGTGAAGGTTATATAACCTAACAACAGAAAGTTAATATAAAGTTTTTTTTTATCAGTAATTTAAAAAAAAAGACAATTTCAACAATTAATTAAAGTTTATATGAATATAAAAAAAGAATCAAGTAAGTGTTTTATGAAGATTTAAAAATTTGAGAAAAAAATTAAGTAAAAAGTTATTATTTTGTGCTGTGTGTAGGAATAGAATCCTGTTACCGATAGAGGAGAAAAGGCTAAGATCCTTTGATTTATTCCCTGCTAAATATTGGAGAACGTAAATTTTGCTAAAAAAAAGAAAAGTGTAGAGAAAAATTTCTAAATTAGTTTCTTTATTAAAAATAGTGTGGGACTGGCCTCCATCTGGTGCAGGGCCAGCCATTGTGTTATTTTATAATAGTGGAGACCAGAAGCTTCTGGGAGGTATCCCGATAATAGTTCTCACCTGAAAAGTCTTGGAAACTGACAAGAAAACCTGTCGAAGAGGCCAAAATTCAAATCAAGGTAACAGAGAAAAAAAATCTAAATACATAATCCGCGGCCATATTTTTTTTTATGAGGAGTTATATATATATGTGCATGAACGCGCTGAAGCCATATTGGTAAATAATAATATACATATATAAAAAGCCGACAAGCCATCTTTAATAGAGCGAGGAAAGAAAGTGTACATAACTCAAAAAAGCATTTTTTTTTAACAAAAGAAAAAGGCATCGAAAATTTTAGTAAAAATTTAAATTATTAGTGCGGTGTTAGTGTTATATGTTAGGGCTAATTTATCGTTATTTTTAATTATAAATATTTTTTTATTATTTGTTTTTTTTTTGTGAATTTGTGTAATATTTAAATTTCTACTTAAATAGTTACACACCTGAAGACTTGATTAAAATTAGGATTCACATTAGGCGGTTTATTAAAGTGAGGTTATAAAGGAGTGATTACTCTAGTACATAAACCTTAGTGAGCTCATTCAGGTTTAATTTAAATAGTTTTTTTTATGTGAATGTATTGATGTCTGATTTTGACAAACAATTTGTTTATTTTATAAAATTTTTAACAATATTAACTTATTTATTTAGTTGATTCATATAGAAACGAGTTTTTTTTATAAATTTTTAGATTATAGCCCTTTGGGGAATTTATTGAAGTTTTTCTTTACATTAATTTTATATTTTTTTTTGGTAAATTTGCACTTTTTTTATTGTTTTTTTTTTCAACGTAAAGTTAATTATAAATTTAAATTTTTTTTTGTGACAATTGTGTCAGTAGTTGCCACATTCATTTAAATTATTTTCCTGCCAGTCAGGGTTCGAGTTGATTATTCATAACGATCATCTTTCTGTCTAAAAGACGTTAAACTTGGATTTATTGAAATCTGAAAATATAAGATTAAAAAATAAGATTAGAATTTAGTATAGATAAGATAAGAGTTAGTTTATTATTAGTTTTAAATATTACGTTAATAAAATATGTCTTGAGATTATAAAAATAAAAAATATGATTGGTTAAATTATTTAGTTAGGGGTATGTTAGTATAAAGGTAAGTGGTGCGTGTGAGCGGGTTTAAGGGGTCACATTCTGATGGAGTGGCATATGTGTGACCAAGGTTGGGAAGGGCGGCTGGAGGTCAACATCTACCTCCCACGTCAGATGAGTTCAATATGAGTAAGTTTGTTTATGTGTTAGTTTTTTTTTTTGTATTGCTACGGCCTTGGACTAGGGTGATGGGATGAATGCACACCCCCTTGAATTTCTCCGTGAGCTGGTTGGCAAGTCCCCCTAGCGCCTCTGGGGTCCCGTAACACATGTTACAAACAATTGTTTTTGCTTAATTTTGATAAGAACGCCAATAAATTCAATATTTCGAGGTAAATCAAACTGAATTTCCTCAGATGCAAGTTGACAAGAGACAGCTATTAAAACTCCACCCCCAATTGTTTCAGTTTCTCTATCCAATCTATAAATATTATATTTATTACATAAAATCTCAGCATTAAAAATATTCTTTTTTAACCAGGTTTCAGAAAAAACTATTATAAGTTGAGTAAAATCAAAACTATTTTTAAATAAAGTTGATAATTTTGTATTTATGCTACGAACGTTTTGATAAATTACAGATAATTGATCATGACGATGAATATTTAGTTTTTTGATGCATTTGAGACCGGTAAAGACAAACGACCAGAAGGTAATTGATTATTTTTATTTTTAAATTCAAATTCTCGTACAAGTGTATACTCAGGCCAAAAATTTGGATCAATAAAGATACTAAAGAGGTCAGCAGGCACAGTTATTTTGAATGAAGATATTAATCTTGGCTTAGAAAAATATTTGGAATACAGCATTTGATTAAGTTTTTTATGTAAAAATCAATATCACCAGTAGTTGTTTCGGAAACTAACCTAGAAACAAAAACTGATTTATTTGGCAATAAAGATCTAAGTGGATTATGAACTTGTGAAGAAGTATTTGATTTGAAGCAGAAGAAGTAGAAGCAGGAGCTGATGCAGGAACCGGGACGAGCGGAAATTGAAGAACCCGGAACAGAATTATCATGATGTGAAGAAATAGGAACAGAAAGAGCAGGAACCGAAGAAGCTAAAACTTGAGCATAGTTAGGAGCTACCACAGTTTGCTGATTATTATTCGATGTATCAGTTAAATTATTTGAAGGAACTATTGCAGTATTATTAGTAGAATTAGGATATTTTAAAGATGATTGTATAGGGCTAACAGGAGTAGCGTTAACATTAGTAAGATCATCAGGTTTTTCTTTATTTTTTCTCGCAGATTTACGTCTTTTTGGAGAAGACTGCTGAGGGGATTTTAGAGCCTCAAGAGACTTAAAGTCTTTAAAAAGCTTTCCATAGGTAGCAATACGATCAACCAGATCAAGCGCTCCATTTTTAATTGATTGGTAATCAGTTATTGTACTTTGGACAAAGCGGTATAAAAGTTGCACCAAGCGGAACACAATCTGGACAAGTCCATTGTAAACAGTTATATTTATTAACAGACTCAGCAGCAGTAACAGGAATGCCACTACATTTAAAATGGCAAACTCCATGGCAAATATTGCAACACAGCCTTCTCTCATACTCTGCTACGATAGTACAGCCTTTAATTACACAGGTCATTCAAGGGATTTTAAAATGTTAACCGGGATTCTGGATATAAAAATATCTGGCAGCACTATTTAGACCAAGCAATAAGGTTGTTGTCACGGGTAAGTTGAAGCAATCAAATTAGCAACTCTTTACAATGTAATAAATACGATGGGTAATGCTATGTACGATTAAATTATAATGACAATCTGGTAAATCAATGTTGATATGAACGGCAAATAAAAGCAAAGCATAAGGTAAATAAAGAAATTAATAAAAACAACTTAGATTTATTGTTGTTGTATGATTTTTGCCAAAAATAAAAATAACACCAAACAAATTAATTACAGCAATTATCGATGATATTTCACTTTGTACGTATGTAGAAAAGTACGATTTGTTGTTTGTAGTAGAATACTTAGCTGGAGAGGGTGATATATGTGAATAATTTTTCAATTTAAATAAGCTTATACAGACAGGAGTAAATAAAAATCACGTCCAAACTTTAACAGTGTTGCTAACTTGTGCTTTGGAGGTACCATTTTTTCTACATCGGCCAGTTTAGGTACAGTGCTTATTAAAAAGTGTTCGCTCAAATATATTCAACAGGAACCAATATTAACTTTTTTCATTGTATATGGGTGCCACGCCCTTGAGTTCCATCCTCCCAGTTTTAACTCAGAGATATGTCAGAAAATAGCGTTCAAATTTGACAGCAATTTTTTTAACAGCAGCCGACAAAATTAGTTTACAATTAAAAGTTTCCTGTATCGGGAAGTTTTACTGCAGTGCTTAGAAATGTAGGTTAGGTTAGGTAGGAAGGGTTATGTGCCAAGGGCACAACTCCACTCGGAGACCAATACGGTCCATTGTGAATCCCTTCAGAGAAAAACAGTAAGAAAGAATAGAAATAGACAGAAAGATAGATTGAAAGATAGATATAAAGACATAGAAATATATAGAAATATAGAAAGGTATATATCCTTTATCCCAGAAACCAGCGCCTATTGTCCCCTTGCTAGAAACAGCCGTCCTATCTCCCCGACAAATCTCAGCAAATCTACTGGATTGCATCCTACCGACACACCCGAGTTCGTCGTGAAATCTTTCTCCTAGCCATTTCTGTCTGAGACCCTGCAACCTAGGACAGTGGCACATTATATGCTCAACTGTCTCCAGTTCCTCAACGTCCTCGTACAACCTGCAAAAATCCGGTATGTCCCTGTCCCATCTGCTTGTGAAAGCCCTGACAGAACAATGACCGCTCAGGAGCCCCGTAAGGGTCCTGAGACCCTCCCTGTCAGTCCCAAAAGAACCTTGGTTGCCCTTGCGTCCAATGCGGGCCATAGCGCCCTAGACACCCTGCAATCCATTCTGTCCCTCCATGATTGGTTAACGGTTTCGAGGAATCCCATTCCATATAACCTCAAAGTAGTAACATAGTGGGGGCTTTACCCGCCGTCCCTTACTGCAAAGTCCAGATTCGAACCCTCCCTCGCAAGTTCGTCCGCCAACTCATTGCCATCCACCTTGCAGTGTCCGGGTACCCAACACAGCCTCACTGTGAATACCTCCATGAGCTCCCTCAGAGCACACCTACATCGGGCGACCAGGCGCGAGCGCACCGTGTAGTTTGTCAGTGCTTTGAGCGCTGCCTGACTGTCGACATAGATTGTCACCCTAGATCCCCCAACGATGTGACACAGTATCACTTCCGTCGCCCTCCAGATCGCTAGGATCTCAGTTTGGAAGACACTGCACTCATCTGGGAGTCTGTATGATCTTTTCACGTCAGTGTCAGCAATATAAACACCGGCACCCGTGCCCGTGTCCATTTTGGACCCGTCCGTAAATACTGCCTACCCCTCGAACAGCACCATGCCAGACTTCCCTGATCGGGAAGTCCACCGGAGGTGTTCCACCGAAGTCTAAGGTCAAGATCATATGATCCGATATTCCCTCGAGAATACTACCCTCATCAAGCAGTCCTACTTCGACATGTATTTTTGTGTGATCATCCCTCCTAGGTCTTACCAGCGTAGACTCGTAGAGCCTAAATAAGTTCCTATCAGCCACACTCCTCACATAATGTTCAATTGGGGACAGATGCAGTATGATATCCAACGCTGCCTGTGGAGTGCTTCTCCTCGCACCTGTAATACCATGAGATGCACTCCTTTGGGCCTTGTTGATCATCTTCCTACAGCTATCCACTCTCAATGCATCCCACCAGACAGTACATCCATAAGTGAGAATAGGTCTTACTACCGACGTGTAAATCCAGTTTACCATATCCGGTCTTAGTCCCCAATTCTTAAAGATAGAATTTCTGCATGTGTAGTAGGCATTGAGTCCCCTTTCATCCTTTCCTGAGTATTTCTCTTCCAATACAATTTGCTGTCCAGGAAGCAGCCCAAATAATTAGCACCGTCCGATAGAGTCAACCCGACGCCATCTAACACTGGCCTCCTAACCTTCCTGGTAAAAAGCACCAGTTCAGTCTTGTTAGCGTTTACACCCAGTCCCCTATCTTTCGCTCATGCCGAGAGCTCGCCCAGCCTCACCTGCATAATCTCGCTGATCGTGGGCAAAAATTTCCCCCCTGCAGTACTATGTCATCCGCGTAGGCAACGACTTTCCCACCCCCGGAATCAAATGTCATGAGAATTCCGTTAACCGCTAGCAGCTACAGAAGAGGAGATAAAACTCCCCCCTGAGGCGTCCCTCTGGTAACCCTTCTCCTTATGTTATGATGCCAAAGGCTCGAGTTGATGATCCTGCTGCTAAGCATACGGACTATCCACTCAACCAGAAAACCCCTAACTCCCAGCCCCACCAGCGAATCCCTAATAGCCTCGATCCTAATGTTATTAAAGGCCCCTTCTATATCCAGAAACGCAGTCAGAGTATACTCCTTATACCTCAGGCCGTGCTCAATGTAGCCCACCACCTCGTGTAGCGCACTCTCAACGGACTTTACCTTTCAGGTAAGCGTGTTGAGCGTTGCTGATGAGATTGGTATCAATTTTACTTCTAAGATACAGATCTATCAGTCTCTCAAGTATCTTCAGCAAAAATGAGAACAGACTGATAGGTCTGGCCCGCCCTACCAGCCTTGGGTATAAAAATTACCCTGACCTCTCTCCACCCCCTAGGCAGATGCCCCCCACTAAGGCATTTCCTATATATGTTCGCCAGCAGAAATAGTGCATCGTCCGGGATGTTGCAGAGCATGGCCGGAATAAATACCGTCCGGACCCGGTGATTTATATGGGTCGAAGGTATTGACCGCCCATCCTAGCTTCTCCCTTGTGACTATTTCCTCGATGAGGGCGGACGTATTGTCCAATGTCACAGACATCAAGTCTCCTTGACAATCGTCCATACCTCCAATTTCCGAACACCCGGGGAAGTGCGCCTCCATAAGCAAGGTTAGGGTCTCAGAGCTGGACTCAGTCCATGAGCCGTCATTCCTTTGGATATACCCAAGGCCTCTAGGATCCTTGGATAAAATCCGTCGGAATCTAGACAACTCGTTGACATTCTCGATGGAATCACAGAACTGCCTCCATGAGAGCCTCTTTGCTCTTTTTAGATCCGCCTTATACTTGTTGAATTTCACCCTGATGGTGTTCCAATCACCCTGTGTTCCCGTGGGTTTTGGCCCTATTAAACAGCCTCCTTACCGTCGACCTTTGAACCTGAAATTCCTTGGTCCACCATTTAGGCTGTTTGCGCCTACACGGAAATGTAACGATAGCTCATAGCTCTCCTTTAGAAGGTGAGTGAGCCTGTTCACAACACCTTCCAAATCAGTCGGCAGCAAATCGCCAAGGGCCTGTTGCTCCAACCCTACACGTACCCCTTCTTTGAAGGAGTCCCATTTCGCCCCCCTGGGGTTCCTAAACGGAACCACCCTAGACATGTCAAAGTTCACTGTGAAGGTAATACGACTGTGGTCTGAAAAAGTACAGTCCGATGCCACCCTCCAGTCCGCAACAAGTTGCTCATCGCGGTTCACTAATGGCAGATCTATCACTGCCTGCCTATCTCTATTTCTGAATGTCGGCATATTGCCCCTATTACAGATAATAAGATTGTTAGTAGTTATAAAATCAAACATTAACTCACCCCTTTTATTGATGTCTGCGCTCCCCCATTGGTTATGATGTGCATTGGCAGCGCATCCCAATATAAGGATAGCGCCCATCCTTCTTGCACGTGCCGTCAGTTCTCTCACCTCTGTTCCAGGCGGATCTACTGCTTTGTACGGCATACATACCGAAGCAAGTGTAAGAGTTCTCTTACCTTTGGCTTCTCCATTTACGACGGCCAAGTCACGGCACCTGAAAGAATGAGACATGATAAAATTCAATTCATTCCTCGCTAATATACACGTTTTTACCTTGTCTTCCGTAGACGGAACAAATAGCGTGTATCCCGTGACCCTTAGTAAGCAAACCTTATTTTTATTAATCCAAGGTTCCTGGATAAGGGCCACGTCCGCCTGAGTTTTGATGAGGAAAGTTGCTAGATCGGCTGAAGCTTCTTCACAATATTGCAGGTTTATTTGCACCACTAGCAACTTGTAATGTAACTTAAATACCACACAACAGCTTCTGCTCAAATATAGAACAGGAGCCAATATAGCAAAATTTTAGATTTTATATTGTATGCGACGGGCCATCTCGTATACGAGGGCGGTCTCAAAGTTAGACAACCTATCAAGTTAGAGCGTTTTTACAAATGTTCTATTATTTCTTATATTTTTGAATTGATAAAAAATTACTTTTTTGGGAGGAAATGTAACATTTGCCCCCCACCTGAATCCGCGCCTGTCCCTAGCGCATAACAAAAAACAGACGTTATGACCTTGCTTGCAGATGGAACTGGCTTCGCCTTCTTTGGACACGATTATTTTATTCCAGTCCACTGTTTCGACTGTTCCTTTGTCTCAGGTATGAATTTGTGGATACGTGTATCACCCATGGTTTCGATTTGACGCAAAAACTGGGCTATATTGCACTGAAACATTGCCAAACACTCTATTGAAACCTTCTTACTACGCTGTTTTTTTCTATTGTGAGCAAAGACGGCACCCATCTGGGAATAGCTTTCTTATCTCCAAATTTTCGGGCAATATGGGATGTATAGCATTAGTTGAAATGTCCATCATTTCAGCCATCTTACTCACCTTCAGCCGGCAATCATATAATACCATTTTGTGGATTTTCTTAACCGTTTCTGGAGTGGACACCTCAATTGGTCAAACACTACGCTGTTCGCATAGGCAGCTCGTACGTCTTCGTTTAGCTCGGCTTTAATATTGGTTGGAGTGGTTGGATATGAAAGTATTGAATTACATAAAGATGACCAATTTTTTCCATGTTTACAAATTCACTGAAGATCGTTTATTTTTGATGGCTTCAAAAAAATATTAAACAATGTGGTGTCCTTGAAACAAAAAACATATGTTTTATAATCTTCCCACTTTTCACCAAAGTATTTTTTTTTCAAACTACTGCCGCCATCTATTCCTCAGGTCGCCTAACTTTGGGACCACCCTCGCAGTTTAGTTCCTCCGAACTTAGAATTTTGTAAGATCTGTCTTCTGTAATGAAAAACACATCATATTTTAAATTTCATAACCTTACCAATGATAATTTCAGTATCGATCGAGATCTTTCCCGTGGTTACAGAAGTTGATGTGGTGTTTAATTTGAAATTGCTTTGTGATGATTCACTGCTGAGAGTGTTTTGACCAATGTTAATACTTGGTCGTATAGACGTTTGTGCATTCGCAAGAAATTAAAATTAACAAAATCTAATTTCTCATTTGATAACATTTTCTCAGTTTGAAGTTCCCCACATACAGTTGAGCACAATATAATATGCAAGTGATCGTAAATATTGAATAGTTAGACGATAAATGTTACAAATCACTCCAAAAAACGATTTAATGAATAGAACTCCACATACCAGGTGCATTTTTTTGTAATATCTTTTATTTCCATATAACTTATATACAATCTAAACATGGGACATACCAGTTCATCAACACCAGCGCCATCTGCCCTCCCAGTATTATGTGCAAAATGTTTCATTCACATAAGTTACATTCACTGTGAATATGGACCAAAACAGGTCATATGTATAGTAGGGTAATAATATTTTTTGCAAATATCAAAAATTACATGGCACAGCCTTGTGGACATTGAAAAAATTGATCGTACTTTTTCGCGGTCGTTAAAAAAGTTCCCGCACCAAACGCAGTGAAGTTTTAAACCTTTATGGATTTATTTTTTAAAAATGTAACATTTTAATGAAAATTACATAGTTTTTTTGTTATATACTTATACTATCATAAATAAAAATATTTTCCCGTCATTCCAATAACACATACACGTTGCATTGTACTATTTAAGATACATTTTTAATTAGAAAATGGCTTTTAGAAATTGATTTCGGTGCGGAAGGTTTGTGTTCCGAATAGACTTAAAAAAGCAATATTTATTATCACTACAGTATTGGCCATAAGATTTTGACCTGTAATTTTTAGCAACAAAAAAGTTATATCCCTAATATACAGCAATACCTACCATGTCAAAATAAATTTTAATCTCATCGGACCACCAAAGTAACATAATGTATGAATATGTCTTCGATACATCTAGTGGTGTAAAATGATATTAGTTCACAAATATGCACATCAACGAATATGATATATTAACATTAAGTATACGCCTGGGTGTGTTGTATGCAGACATGGGCGTTAATCATTACATTTTGTAATTAACTACACGTTCAGTTACAAATTAAACGTAATTGTAATTGAAAAAAGCTCAATTACAATTACATGTAATTGTAATTAAGCTGAAGCAAAATTTCAATTGCAAAAAACATTTAATTGGTATTGAGAAAATATCAATTACAAATTACATGTAATTTTACTTGAAATAATATCAATTACTAATTGCATGGAATTGTAATTGGAAAATGTGAATTACAATTACATGTATTTGAGAAAAGGAATTGGTTTTAAGAAGTAATAATTAGAAAAATGTCATCATTACATTAAAAGTAAATTAACTTCAAAAATGTATTCAATTGCAATTATTATTAATTACATATAATAACAACATTATTTAATGATGAAAAAAATCATAATAATAATAACAATAGAATTGTTTTGTTTGTCACATTTAACATGGAATTGAAGAAAAAAAAACGATTGGCAACACTTTTAATATTTTTGTATACAAACAGACAATTTATCAAAGTTGAAAAAATTAAAAGAGTTAATTTGCCCAATGTCAAATTTTGTATGGAATTTCTTAAAATGTATATGAAAAAAACAAGCCTAATAACGATAACAATAATCACAATGAAACCAATAATAACAGCAATATTAATTGTAATACTAACAGCGATCTTTTACTTAACCATTTTTAAAGTAAAGGGTGCTTTATTTACAGGTATAGAACTTTAAGTTGGCAACACTTATTTAACTAGCGGCCATTTTGTCAGCTGTCGAGAGATTTATATTTGTTTATTTTTGCATTTCAAAATAAATAGACTGATGCCTGGACAACGCTTTCAAATTCTGCAAATTTATTTTGAAAATCATGGTTTTGTTCGAAATACGTATCGTTCACTACGTCCATTTTACGGTCATTATAATCGCCCATCAGAGCAATTAATTCAATTAACTATGGAACGTTTTCGCACCACGTTTACTCTAAATAATAATATGCATCCACAGAGACGTAGTACAGAAGAAGTCATTGCTGTTGTAGAGCGTAGCGTAGAGGAAGACCCCAATCAATCTATATGTCATCGTGCACAGGAATAGGATATGTATACATCCACGTTATGGAAGATTTTGCGGAAAGATCTTGGTTGGCGTGCTTATAAAATCCAACTTGTGCAACAATTGAAGCCACACGATCACCTAGCAAGGCGTAGATTCGGTGAATGGGCCCAAAACAAGATTGCTGTTGATCCCGATTTTCATAAGCGAATTTTGTTTAGCGATGAAGCTCACTTTTGGTTAAATGGATACGTCAATAAACAAAACTGCAGTATTTGGAGTGATGATAATCCTCAAGTTGAGACACCGTTACATCCAGAAAAACTGACTGTTTTGTGTGCTTTATGGGCTGGTGGAATCATTGGTCCGTACTTTCTTAAAAACGATGCTGGTCAGAACGTTACAGTCAATGGTGACCACTATAGAGCCATGATTACTGACCTTTTCGTTCATCAATTCAACAAGACTGCGCAACATGTCACACAGCTCGTGCCACAATTGATATATTGAAGGAAACGTTTGGTAACGGCATAGTTTGACGTTTCGGTCCCGTGAATTGGCCTCCAAGATCGTGCGATTTAACACCGCTGGACTATTTTCTGTGGGGATATATGAAGTCGATAGTCTACGCCGATAATTCGGTTGCTATTACGAAATGTTTTTCGACCTTGAATGACTTTATTAAATAATTGAGCTCTAGGGCATGTTTGTATTTATGACGAAATATTGGAGATATATAAATTAATGTAGGATATTTTAAAAATACAAACGAGACCTAAAGCTCAATTATTTAATAAAGTCACTTACAATTATTTTATCATTAAAAAATTCTTATGTCGCGAACTGGGCTCGAACCGGCGACCTGCTTCTTGTATTTTCCAATTTCAACATTGAATGTTTTTTTTTGTTTCAAATTTAAATTCCCAGCAAAATAAAATGGAAGTAGTGCTTTAAGAACCTCTTTAACTTGACTTCCAAAGCATTAGCATACGCACATTTTTTAATTTAATAGAAGTTATTGTTAACAACTACCAAAAATATTAAATTAAAGTTATTTAAAACAGCATTTGCATCACCATATAAATTTATTGGTATCTAAATTAATAACATCATAAGAAGTACTTTTTTATAAGTTCATATATATTTTTCTTTATATGGAGGTTGAGGTGGTAAGTGGTTGAATTTGCAATCAGAAGGTTGCGAGATCGATTTCGGGCCGGGGAGATATTTATTTTTTATTTTTTTTTTTTAATTCTAATTAATTTTTTTAGTATTTTTTATTTTATTTAGTTTTTTCTGAGTATTTTAAGAGAATTAAGTAATTTAAAAACGACCAAATAATTAACATCTTGACTTTAATCATAAAGAATTTTTTTTTAGAAAATTGTTATCCAGATTGGACAAATAATTATTTCATAAAAATATATTTTTTGTCTTTGCGATGGAACTTTTTGTAAAATTTATTTAAAATATAAAAAAAGTAAGGTTTTATATTTTTTATTCGTATATTGATACGAAAATGCAAAGATGTATTTCACTGCTAAAAATTAGTTTATCGAATTTTTCATATTTGTTTTAAGATATACTTTTTAGGTGTTCCTTTGAAACGTGTGCAATATTCAAAAAATTAGGTAAAAAACTTGATTTTGGCTTCAAAAATCTATTTGCGTTTTTAATTCTATTGTTTCGGATCGTAAAAAATTAGCAAAAACGAAAAATATCGAAGCCAAATTTTGAAAGCTAGTTTGTTAATAATAATAATTAATTAGTAAATTAATTAATAACTTTTACTTAATTTAAATATATCACCTTAATTTACCTATAGAGTTTTTACCGACCTATTTCTCCAAATCTTTAGAAAAACATACGGGAAACATTATAAGATCTGACGTTTTATTGCAGGCCACTTTTCCCTACCTGTAGTTAAACTACTTCTCCAATATTTTTTTCTCATTGTTATTATCTTATTAAAGACACTTCTCGTCAAATTAATTATTAAAAAATATTTTAAAATATGCAATGAATTCAAAATTGTTAAATGAGCATTTTTATTATTTCTTAATATTTTTTTTTAACCTCTTCAAAACTTAAAAATATTTTAAAAATAATTAAATCTCAGTGATACGAAGTCACATAATAAAAATGTTTTAAAAATCATTATTTTATCTTTTTTATATTATATATTTGTGTAGCATATTTTTCTTGTTTTCATAAAAATATATCAATATTTTCAACTTAAGTTCGTTTTAAGTTTGTTGTACTGCATAAGTAACTGGTGCAAATGGTAGAGCTGTCTACTTTAATACAGCAGATCGTAACTCAGATTCGTGTGTTCAATACTCGCTGGCACCAAAAGATTTGTTTTTTTTTCAATATTTAAAGAAACATACATCCCTAAAGTATGCTGCACATTTTTATTAAATAAAAATATTAACATATATTTGAAAAAGACCTTCCATGAACTATTGAAAAATAGCATTCATGCACTGTTTAAAATGCTATTAAAGAAGTTATATATTCACTCCATCCGCCCAATGACACGACAATGTTAAAATCATTAGTGATGCACCTAAATTTGCACCACATCCGGCTCAGTAGATGTGGATGTTTTTACTACTTCCTCCTCAGCTCTTATTTTGCTGGGTTTGTATGTCTAGAAATAGATTTATATGTACAACAGAAATTCGGTTGCTGATCTCAATATATTATTATAGTTACCAACTATAAAAAAAATTAATAAATTATTTTAAAATTATTTTATTAAAAAAAATTTCCTATGCCGCGGACTGTACAGAAAAAAAATAAGTTAGTAGAAAAGTTAGTTAAACGTCTTGTAAATCATGTATACTATTTTTACAGCAAATTTTTTGCTTAAATTATGTTTTCAGCTAAAATTATAGTTATACTTATTCACCACTTAACTGTTTTAAAATAATGTTTTAGTAATATTTTACTAATGTTTTGCTACTTTATTTTCCTAACAAAATTGTGCTGATTAGCACATTAATAATGTGGACGACCACCAGATTGAAAGATACACGCAGAATCAAGTAAATGTTGCGGCATTTCAAGATGTAGTAGTGACGAGGAAAATGATACTAAAAAGTACAACTCTAGTAAGACATATAGAAATAACTACCATGAAAAATTTTTATATCTATTTTTCATACACAAAACAAAATTGTGGATTGAAACAACTTAAAGTTTGTGTTGTCACCGGCTTGTGAAAGTAATTGTCCTATTAATTAAATAAAAGACAAAATAAAATATTTAAATTTAATAAAGATTAAATGTGTATTTGTAAACTAAATGTTTATAGAAATTCATATGGTCAAATTGAAAACATATATACACCCAGGTAGACAGACTAAAGCGAAACACAAAGACACACATCTTCCGTAGATTTTTATGTTTCCTCTTCCTTACTGCAAAAAAGTGTTATATATGTTATATTTTGTTATTTTTCGTTTCTATAACTATATGCGGTATTTGGGTTTCTTTAAAATATAGCATCATTTAGACAACCATTGATGTAATTAGTTGAAAGATAATTTTGTTTATGCTATATATAATTATTTCTATTTTTAAATTATGATGTGAGCAAGATTATTCAAGTTTATTTGTTTTTTGTTAAACAAAATACCGTGCAATGTTTATTTATTCATTAAAACAAAAAAATATAAAAAATTATTTTTTTTCTTCATCCGCTAATTTAAAGCAGACTTTATCTACTGACAGGTTCCTTACATGTTTTATTTTGTGTCACCGAAAATCTTCAGACGACCAATGTAGAAGGGGTAGAAGATTAACCCAACTTTTGAAGGAAAAACATCAACACTTTGTCCGTATTGTTTTATTTACCCGATGAGAAGTAAACGCAAAATTGGAAGAATTGAACTAATTCAAATTAAAAATAAAACATTTTTAACTAATAACTAGCCTGTCCACGAACAATGTTTAGAGTTCTAAAGTCCTCATTTTGCATTGATGTTACAGTAAATATTTTTACTAAGCTTATCCCAATCTTGAGATACAAAAATTTTACAGAAATTCTTTCCTTTTGATAATTTCTATAATTCCAAAATTTTAGTCACATTCCATCAATGAGTCCCCAGAGAGTATAACAAGTACTACAATTATTCGCTAGATTTTAGCTCAGAAGTTCTTTAAATTTCCCCTTTCTGTCCATATGGAAAACGAATTTTAATATTTGCTTAGAGCTCAAGGGTTTTAAGTGCATTGGAAAAAATGTTAACAAAGAAAATATTAAGAAAAAGTTATATCTCCAAAATTTTGAACCTTGCAAACAGCCCGTGGGCGGCAATATGACCATCCAAAATAGAGAACTTTTGCATATATTATTTTGAGTGCACGCCATTTTTTTGTTTCTAATATCTTTTGAAGATTTTCTTTTAAGAAGTTATAAAGAAGTTGGAAAGAAAATTACATGTAGATGACGCCATTTTTAAAAAGAGTCTCTATTAGCACTCTTGGTTGAACAAAAACATGAGAAATACTAATGGGACAGTAAAAATTTCAGTTTTTGTTAAAATGTAAATTTTCACTATTCAATAAAATATTTAGACTTTTAAGTCAAAAATGTGAAATTTACACAATTCCCAAAAATAGAAAACAAATTTCAAAAAATGTGATTTTTTATATTTTTTTCTGCCCTGCCTTCATTTAAAGCCGGGATTGGAAGAGACTTACCCAATAAATTAACTATGTGTTGGAGTATCTATAACCGCTTTCGCTACCTCATTCGAGGCGTGCACAATTTGTAATAATGGGTTAAGATTTATATTTGCCTTAAAAATGTGACAAAACTTTTGAAGCGACTGAAGGGAAAGTATATAGAAATGAAACCCTTTTGTACTAGCTTTTATATAAAAATACCTTTCAGAATAGTAAGCACACTTTATATGAAAATATTTAATTGGAGCTAAAAGACTGTTTGTGCTTTTTGGGGAAAAAATCGCAAAAATTTGATTTTTTATTTCTACTTTAAACGAATGAAGTTTTTGAATGGAGCCAGATAGTTTATTTAATCAAAAATTTATTTAGTTAAATAACGAATACATTAAAAAATAAATTTTCCACGATTTCGCTCCGCTATTCGCAAAAAAACTGGACCTGCGTCGGATCAAATTTTGAATTTTACATTTTCGAATGGGAATATCTGGGGAACTATTAGAGATAACCCACACATATAGGCATATTTGTTTTTTAGTCTCTACTAGAAGATTACAAATATGTTCATTTTTTAAATCGGATTTTAAATAACTTCCAAAGAATTGGTTTAGGCAGAAAACTTCCAAAGTGTCGTATTTGGAATGCTTCCTTCCTATGGCAAGCCAATGTCAAATTGATCGGTGAAAATTCCAAATTAGAAGAGATAACATTTTTTCTGGGATATAAGTCAAACTAAAATAATTAGTCAACTACACCTTTTGCAACTGTAATTCAGAAAATAAAATTGGAATTTAGAAAATATCAATTGAAATTCAGAAATTGGATTTTTAAATTCAGAAAACATCAATTGAATTTCAGAATTATAAATTTGAATTTTAGAATATAACACCTGAAATTCAAAAATTCCAATTGAAATTCAGAAAACATCATTTGAAATTCAGAAAATATTATTAGAAATTCTGAAAATACTAATTGAAATTCAGAATACATCAATTGATATTTAGAAAATTGAAATTCAGAAAATGTCAATTGAAATTCAGAAAATATCATTTGATATTCAGAAAATATTAAATGAAATTAATATGAAGTATTTTCTGAATTTCAATTTATGAAATCTGAATTTCAATCGATATTTTCTGAACTTCAATTAATGTTTTCTGAATTAGAATTGATGAGTTTCTGAGTTTCAATTTGTATTTTCTGAATTCTAAATGATATATTCTGAATTTTAAATGGATATTCTGAATTTCAATTGATATTTTCTGAATTTCAAATGGTAAATCTGATTTTCAATTGATATATCCTGAATTTTAAATGGAAATTCTTAATTTCAATTGATGTTTTCAATTAATATTTTCTGCATTACAATTGCAAAAGTTCTAGACATACTTTTTCTCCTAAGACTTCAAAATTTATTTTAGTACCCCTTGAAAGCTTATGCGGCTTTTGAACATTCACATAGAATTATTATAAAAAAAATTTAAGAATTTATATAAAACTTTTCATATATTCAACCAAATTTAAGTCGGAGCTTGATTTTTTTACAATCCCATTTAAGACCTACTTAGGATTATAGGACAAATAATTTTTGTAGAAAAAAAGAAATAACGGAAATGCAACTTTGAGGCTCAATAACTTCGGCAAATGTTTATATTTGTGTTTAATTATTTCTGTGTCTTATTAGTTTAGGTGTATATTATTAAGAACTAGCCAAACATTTATTTAATTTCTAACATTGCAATATACTATTTTTGGCCACGCTCACAACAATGTGCGGCTTCGGCTTCGGCCAAAAAAAAGTGAGTTCGGTCGGACACTATTAAGGATATAATTCTACTTTAATTTTTATCTTCTTTTTGTCTATTTTTTTTAAGGAAACATTTATATTTTGTCTTTGCTTACTAGCACGTGCTATTAAAAGAAATAGCCACGAGCTAAAAAGTATTCTAGAGGATGTTCGTTATAGTTAAGTTGTCTGTTGTTTTTTGCATAGTAAGAATACGCCAAGGGCTAAATTTTTAAATCGGTTTGAAATTTGTCTGTGAAATGACAAAAATAATGTTACAGTGAAACCTTATTATAATGAATGACAATAATAAACTTTTAAACACCAGTAACACTAGGTAACAAAATTTTAAAATCTACACTCAAAAACATTTTGCAAAAACGTTAGTTGAGTCAGCAAAATTTTTGCTGGTAAGATCCTTGCAGAAAAATTGCTAATACCATCAAAAACAGTGAGCTTATTTTTAGCAAGAAATTAGTAAATTCAGCAAAATGCTTTGCTTACACTTTGTTCAATGTAAATTAAAATCGACTTGTTGAATCAACAACATTTTTGCTGGACTGAAAAAAATTTAGTATAAAATTTTTACTTCAGTTAATTTATTTTGCGGAAATTTAGATATATTTTTTGTGATTGTTTTAAATATATATAACATTTTCAAGACTTCAATATCGTTAACATTCCAGCAAAATCTGTCATTATCACGTAAGTTGTTACCCGATAAAAAAAGTTCCGATATAGTATTTATAGAAATATATAATTTCATACCAAAAAAATATAATTGGAAAATTAGACATGATTCTATTTTGACTTATACACTGAGTTTCATCGTTCTACGTAATTTTGTTTTCCAATTATTTCTTAAACAACTGATCCGATCGCTTAAGTGCCTTTAGAATATGAACTCATCTCTGTCTTAGCTTTCAATTGATGCGACATAGAAAGTTGTTATTATACGTTGTAGTTTTTGTTTTGATTATTAACTCATTAAGTGTTTATAATTATAACGCCATTTTAGGAAAATTTTAAAAATCTATAGAAAATTTTTCAGTAAAGAATTTCTACTATTTACAAAAGTGATCGAATTTTTCTTTTTAATTTTAAACACATATATTGATATATAGATATATGTATATATGTGATACCATATATAATTATAATATAAAAATTATAGAATTTGTTTGGATTTACTGTTTTATATGTACTTATATATAACTATAAATGGAAGTCTATATGATATGATAAATAGCTATATCAATTATATATGATGAGCAGAGAAGACAAAAAAGCTAAAGCTATTTAAAGCAAAAAATATTGTAAAAATGTAAAAAAAAATAAAAAAAAGTAAAAAAACTTTGAAAAACCACAATTTTTCCAAAAAAGTTCAAACTTAATAGAAAAAATAAACTTATGAGTAGAAAAGCAAAAATCACAAAAATCTTAGGTTAGGTTACGTCGAAAAGAGAAGGGAAATTGCTTCCCTAATCCGACTCAAGTCCCTGAGGACTTACTCTTAAGCCATAATGTCGGCTTGTTGTGTGCTCTAAAAATCAGTCCCATGTCTATTTCCTACCCCAGGAACTCTGTCGCACTGACGAAATTCCTCAAACTCTTCCATCCTATGCCATGGGTCACTGGATAGTATATCGACCCGGATCCCGGCAAATGCCGGGCATTCACAGAGATAGTGTTCCAAGGTCTCCTCGTCCTCCCCACAGGCCCTACATATTCCCGAGTCCACTCTACCAATACGGGGGAGATATGTCCTCTGCGTCGAGTGTCCCATGAGGATTTCCATCAGATTTCACTCAGTTCCTTCCTACTAAGATTCATAATTTCCCTCGTCCTGTCCGGGTTGCCCCAGAGAATCCGCGTGGTCCTGACAACACCCGCATTCTCCCAGATGTTCCTATGCATGGTGTCAGCCCAATCCACCAGCTCCGCCTTGAGAGCTCGAAGTGGTCTAGCGTTCCCCAAAGTAACTAACTCCGGCGAAGATCCTCGCCTAGCCAATTCATTAGCCATTTCGTTCCCCGCTATAACACAGTGTCGCGGCACCCATATAATCTCAATGCGTAACCGTCTTACAAAAAAGCAATAAAAACCTCAAAAATCTCAAGAAAAAGCTATTTAAGCTTAAAATCGGAAAATCTAAAAAAAATAAGAAAAGCTAATTTTTCTTCTCTGATAATGAAATAAAAAAAAGATCAACTTATATATATAACATATGATATAATGATAAATGATTATATATAGCGAAATATAAGAAATGTTCCTGGCTCCATAAGGATGTGCATAACTCCGAAATTCTGTTTCCCCAGTATTTAGACGTGATCGGAATAATTTAGCTAGTAAGAGTGGGGGTTTTTTGATTGCAGCTGTGAATAATTTTCCTTCTGAAGAAATATTACTTTGTGATAGCAACAACAATAAAAACCTTGAAATTGAAATTGTGTCCTGGAAAGGTTGAATAATAAATCTTTATATGTAATCTGTTCACACGTTCCTCCAAAATCTCCCACTAACATCTATGAAGAACATAAAAAAACTTCAGATTTCATTTAAAAAAATTAAAACCATCCGATTTACTTATATTAATTGGTGATTATAATATGGCATCAACATCCTGGCAATTAGAACCCAATACCAATTATTTGTCTCCAATACTTTCCCCGGAATCAAATGCTGAGTTTATAAATGGATTGTCTACTAATTGTCTTTTTCAAAATAACAATATCGCTAATACACAGAAAAAAAACTAAAAACGGGTTTCAATTAAAAATTTTATTGAATCAATTAATATTTCAATTGATTTTGCACCTACCACTGAAATGATAGTATTAACTAAAAAAATTTGCAGACAGCTTATTATATATATGTATATATATATATATATATATATATATATGTATGCACAGCGCATACTCTAGTGACATTTATTCGTTCCCCCGCATAGTTTAGAGACATTTGCTTACTTTGGGGACTGTCCCCAAAGTTTTCGCGCCTTTTCATACATCTAGCGTATTAGATGAGGACAAGCGTATTAGATGAGGACAATTTTTTCTATACACTGCATATTTCAGCGACAATTTTGGGCATGTCCCTAAAGTATGCGCTGTGCATACATATATATATATATAGTTTAGAGACATTTATTCGTTCCCCCGCATAGTTTAGGGATATTTGCTTACTTTGGGGACTGTCCCCAAAGTTTTCGCGCCTTTTCATACATCTAGCGTTTAAGATGAGGACAATTTTTTCGATACACCGCATATTTCGGGTACAATTTTGGCCATCGTCCCTAAAGTATGCGCTACGCATACATATATATATATAGATGAGGACAATTTTTTCGATACACCGCATATTTCGGGTACAATTTTGGCCATGTCCCTAAAGTATGCGCTACGCATACATATATATATATATTATTATAATAAAATTTTAGTCATAAATATAGATATTTGATCATATTTTTCATTCAAACAAAGTTCTGATTAATTGACATTCTACACAACAACCACATTAGGTAGTTTAATCAATAACAGACAATTTATTTTTTGTTTTTAAATTCGCAATTTTTGCAACTAATACATATATTTTAAATAATTCCCCAATCTAAATAATCGGTTATTTCAACAAAAAAATTATTTACAGCAATAACGAATAATTAAAAAAACATGAAAGAGTTGTTTTTATACACTATCAGTTGCTTCAATAAAAAACTGTTTGTAAGCATAACCATTTTTCGATTATACCTAAATTAAGAAGTAAGGTTTTTTTTTGTTTGAGCAACACATACTTTCAACAAACACTTTCCTTAACCGAATGAATACATGTCCTTATTTTTAAAATTCAATCACATGTGTACTAAGAGTTTTATGTCAAACAACGAAAATTTTATTTTTTATTTAAATTGAAAAAACATAGACGCGTGTAAAAAAAATATTAAAAAAATTAAATAATTATGAGTTAAAAATAATAGCAATAACTGCATCAACAAATTATCAACGGAAATATCAGAAAAAAAAAAAAAATATATATATAAAAATAAAGCCCTGTAATAAAAGAGGTAAGTTTTAAGTGAATAGTACAAACATTTTTAATGAGGGTATTCGCGATGGTCATTTGCACACAATGCAAATAAGCACAATTTGCATCGTCAATACTGCTAAACGCTGAGAAAGTGCAAATAACCGACCATGCATAGTGTGTAAATGACCATTGTATACCCACAATATATAAGGTATAACGATTAGGTCAGTATTCTAGTCAGTAAAATTTAAGTGCAAATCTTGCTTATTTCTGCCTTTAATACTGACCCTAAGTTTTCACTTTGAAATAGTATTCCATGAAAGAACCAACAATTGATCCACGTAGATGCAATTGTATTCAGCATTTTTCGAATCAAATTTTATCGAATTAGTAGTTATTGTACCTTCTATCTAATTCGATATAGCACCATATAAATTTTTTTTTTCGGGTAGAACATTGTTTGCCTTTAGATTTTATGTTTTTCACACATTAAACTTATTGAACAAATTGAACGATTGCTCAAGAAAATCCAAGTTTCGATGACTACCTCATAGTTTTGTGCTCTTATATGTACACCTGCAATTTATGACTAGGTAGTTTGCATATACTACTACGAATTAAAAAAATATTTGTAAATTTTCAAATTCTCATAAATAATATACTACACTTCTTTTGTGCACAATCAGAAGGCGAAGTTGAGCGGCTGTAAGTCGGCGCACAGCCGCCGCCGTATGATTCTTACTTGCATTAGCCGCCGCCGAAGCATGCGGCTTTCATCGGCTAAAATTCTGAGCCGACTTCGATAGCTAAGCTGAAATTTTCATTTTTTTAGATTATAGTTTACGTTTGGCTAATTAGATTACTATAAAATCTTTTGATCTATATTTTGCGGCAAGGCAATTCTAAAATATAAATAAAAATTGTTTAGTTTTACTGAGTATATTTATGATTTTTTAAAGAAGTTGAATTTGCGTTACTGCGGCAGCATGGTTTTTTGAAAAAACAGATTATTCTTTTTAGCATTTTTCTAATGTTGCAAAACTGGCCAATTTGTGTTTTGGGATTCCAGCC
>CM037853.1:172713508-172829630 GCA_021234595.1 Delia radicum
AATGACTGTCTAGTTTATGATCATACTTTGGGAAAATATATCTATTTACAGAAGTTTTTTTGTTCAGATCTTAGATTATTTCGGTAACGGTATTTTAAGGTAACGGTATTTTACGGATAACGATATTTCAAGAATATCGGCAACGGTATTTAAGCGATAACGATAGCCAGTTGAAAGGTGTTAGAATCGGGGACGGTATTTCAGCGATATTGACAGCCATCCCTGCTTGCGTATATTCTTGTGTATAAGCATTGAATGTATGTACGTATGTATGTATGTATGATGAAATAAATAGTATAATTTAAAATTTGCTTCAAAATTTTTAGAGGTCTTCCCACATTTTCACTCATAACTTTTGAACGCGTTAACCGATTTTGATCATTTTCACTAGAAAACTGCTCATGATATCAACAAACAATTTGACTGAAAATCAGCACACCTCTTCCGTATTGGCGGAGTATTTTGTATTTCCACAGACAGACGGACGGACAGACGGACAGACGGACATGGCTATATCGACTTCTCTATTCACGCTGATCAAGAATATATATAGTTTATGGGGTCCCAGAATTTTTTTAAAAGAATTACAAACATTTGACAAAGTGAATATACCCTCCTGCACTATGGGATGGAGGGTTTAAAAAAGAATGACAAGTTTTTGGGTACATATTGGAGCAGTTGTACTACACATTTCTAAATGATTCATGCGCACTCTTTCAAATTACAATATCACAAAGTTTAAAAATTAATGTTGATTTAATTCATATTTGCAGTAAACGATTTTTCGTTTTTTCTTTTTTGGCAACAAATATTGTTGCTACTACCGAGTCTGTTTTCTGGGTGTCATCTTAGTTATTATTCCATTTTCATTTTTCAATACCAGTTTTATAATTAAACACTCTTTTAAAGTAAGTTGGTAAAAATATCCAAAAATCGCCTTGTAACCCAGCAACAAATAACCTCGCTTTGGAAAGCTGTAACTACATTTGTAAGCCTCCAAAATAGCGCTTCTCAATAAAGCAATTAGAGAAGGCATTCTGTTGTGCTTGAGAACCGAAAATGTTTTTGAAATGTTTTTGTCGAAATTTTAAAAATATTTATGTTGGAAATATAAAATATTAAGTTATTTTGTGTTAATTTTAATTTGGCCAATTTTTATTAATTTTTTGAGCTAATAAGACCTAAAATATTCATGTAAATAAAAACTAAGTTTTTGCTTACAGTTTTGTCCCGACGTTTCGTCGATTATTTGTCGACTTCTTCTGGGGATTCGTTAATTTTGATATTATTACATTTAAATATTTTTTATAAATAATTTTACATTTAACATGTAACATGTAACATGCAACAAAAAACAAAAATTTAACAATAAAACACATCTTAACTTAATATCACAGATTAATTAATTAAGCCTGACTGAGATGCGTCGACTTTAAACACAAAGCGTTGACTGTTGTAAAAGCTCGTAGAACAATTTTTATTTCTCGTCTTGGCAGTATTACTGCTGATGTTGATGTACTTTTTTATGTTAGTTCGAAATTTGTTGATGAACTTGATATTCAATGCTTGAAGATAAATGTCAATGGTACTAATAATATATCGACATTTAGGTTCATTGTTCCCGATTAGGTTTTTGAAATGATTGTGGACCATTGAAAAAACGTGGGCGGATCAATATTTCCGCGACTTTTCGAACTTCCCTCGTATTTGTATAAAATGCAGCAGTGCTCCCATCAAGTACCACCTGTTAATAGACTACTGTCAAATTTTGAGCAAGTTCCTGCATTTACTTTCCGTTTAACAGCTGTTCAAAACATACAACCTTTAAAAAACGGAAAAAAGTGAGTTTCGAGTGCTCATTAAACATTATTTTTTGCGAAAAAAAACCGTCAATCAAACTAAGGAAAAGCTTTATAAATACTCTGCACCATCGATTTCAACTGTAAAAAAGTGGTTCATTGACTTTCGTTGTGGTCGCACAAGTACAAATGACGCTGAACGTTCTGGACGGCCAATTGAGGTCAATACACCCGAAAATGTCGAAAAAATCCACGATATGGTGTTAGCCGAACGAAGATTAAAAGTGCGTAAGATTTTTGATGCCATAGGCATTTCATATGGCAGTGTGGTTTCGATTTTAAATGATCAGTTGGGTTTAAGAAAGCTGTCTGAAAGATGGGTAGCCGCGTTTGCTCTAAATTGACCATAAATGAAATCGTGTGTCAACTTCAAAGGGTTGTATGGAGACCAAGCAGCAGTCTAAACAATGGGTTTCTCCGGCTGAACCGGCTACGATGACAGCCAACGTAAGTTTGTCGGCCAATAAGTTTTGGGATGCACGCGGGATAATCCACATCGATTACCTTCAAAAGGGAAAAAACAATAAACGGCGAATATTATGCCAATTTATTGAACTGACTTAACGAGGATTTACAAAAAAACCGACCAGATGTGGACAAGAAAAAAGTTCTTTTTCATCGAGATAATGCACGGGTGCACAAGGCAAAATTTCATTGAATTGGTACCCTCATCCGCCATAATCATAATTTTCTTCCTACACATATTCGGAATCAATTTGATAGTAATACTTTAAAAAACTAAGTTTGAAGTCATCTGATCGCTTACCAGAATGTCCGTGGACTTAACACTAAACTTTCTAATCTGTTCAAGAATATTATTGATATTGATTATGATATCATAGAATTTACTGAGACCTGGCTTCACGACAATGTATTTGATTCTGAGTTAATGTACAGCAAATTTTTGATTTATAGACGAGATAGGGTAGGAAAAAATGGTGATGGAGTTTTAATTGCTGTTCGTGATAAATCGTCTTGGTGTGGTGGACATGGCTGTTGGAGGTAATATAGAATGTAATCTGCGTTGTTTCTGCAAAATCGATTTATTTGACTTGTTCTTATATACCATCTTGCTATGGAATTAATGATTATAATGCTCACGTTAATGCTATATCTACGGTAATGGGCTGTTTGGAACAGAGGGACATCATTCCAGTATTGGATGATTTTAATTTACCTGATGCGTCATGGTATTTTTCGTCAGATTCATTTGCGTTTATACCGTCTACGCTTTTACACTACTATGATTTGCTATTGGAGAATATTTCTAGTCTTGGTTTGTATTAGATAAATGGAGTACACCTAATTCTGTTTTTACTCAATAGATACGTTCCTCGAAAACTCGTATAAAAAAAACGAGTAAAAAAGACAGAGTATCCATATATAACGATGGGATCGGTTCCAGATATTAAATATCAGCTAAAATAAGATGAATAAAGTAGAATTCAAATTCATGTTGCTTCATACACATATTTAATTTTAACAAAAAATAATAGCAAAAAAAAACAGTTCATTTAGAAATCAAATCATAAAACTTAAAAACATATCATAAAAATTAATTTTTAATCAGTATCACTTTCTGATAGTAATCGCATTCGTTTACGATAGACTTGAACATCACTTTCATCGCTATAAATATTTTCAAATTCATGCTCTATTGGTCGTGAGGGTTCAGTTATTTTAGTTACAAATTCCGTCATCAATCGTTGACTTCCAGTTTTGATAAGACTGTTATGTAATTCACGATAATTACCTATTAATAATTTCACATCAAGTTGAAATTTCGCGGCTCTTTCCTCACTATGATCATGCTTGCGAAAATTATCACCCAATTTAGCAGCCATTTGGAGTCTTTCTTTAACTAGGGATGTATTGAGGGTAGGAACCTCTTTGTCATTTTCACTAGTTTCATTGGTATCGGGTGTCTCAAGCACAGTGCTTTATCTCGCTAAGTGTTTTGTCTAACAATAATTCGTCAATATCTGCAGACAATAAATCATCAAAGCCTTCTCCGCCTACATCCTATGAGCTAAGGCTATGATGTTGGAATACTTCACCGTATTAGAAGGCAATGGGCTGTTAGTTTTAATGCATTCTGGTCAAACATAGAACATTGGACCTTGTATTAACAGAACATTGGACCTTGTATTTGTAGATAATGCCGAACGTTTTTCTCTCAATCGTATCGATCCGATATCTGTCCCGATGGATCATTATCATCCAACTCTTGGTTTGACTTTCGAACTGGATTCGGGAGTATTTACTATGACGGAGGAGGCTTCATTGGAAAAATCTTTTTGTTTTAAACGTGCTAATTTTATTAGATTTAACGCACTATTGAGTCACATTGACTGGTCCTCATTGTTTGATTCTACGCTTTTTACTTTTAATTCAATGGATTTACTTTTAGACAGTTTTTATGATATTGTTAAAGGAAAGCATTCAAAAATTTCGTCTGGACTTTAGAAACACTGGCCCAAAGGAGTTATCGAGGATAAAAAAAACTTGGAAGTCAAAGGAGTTATCGAGTTCTGCGAGGTACTTGATTCAACTGAAATCTAACTTTGCTGCTAACCCTGATAACTTTTCTGATAACAGATAAAGTCTTTTTTGACTTTGTACGTGTTAAACGCAAATCTTCGTCGTATTCACCTACAATGTTTTGTAATGAAAATTCATCCTCTGATTCTCTTAATATTGCAAATATGTTTGCTGATTTATTCCAGTCCACGTATAGAAATTTTAATTAAAATACTCTGATTACCGCTAACTACCCATATAACATTGGTACTGCATCAATATCGAATATTCCATTTTTTGATACGGAAACTGTTTTTAAGGCTCTAACTCAGTTGAAGGTTTCATTTAAACCTGGTGCTGATAGGTTGCCAACTTGTTTCTTGACGAATTGCGTGACAAGTCTATGTTATCTTTAACATTTATTTTTAATAGGCTGCTACAAATTGGTTATTTTCCAACTTTTTGAAAGGAATCGTTTATAATACCGCTGCACGGTGTAAGATTTGGCCAATCTAGCTGGACAAAAGTCCGTTTTTTTACTTTCAATTTTAATAAATATTTTAATCAATAATGAAAGAGGACTTCTTACTGAGTAGGAAAATGCAAAAAGTTCGACATATTTGTCAGCAGTAACAAAATAACGCTACTTTGAACTTGAACATCTATGACTAAATTTAAAATGCCAGTATAAATGAGTATATCTTTTTATGGGTAAACTTATTTTTAAAACATTTTTTTTAGTTAGTTTAGCTAGTTTCTCCTCTTCATAAATCGTGTAAATACGTTTCTAAAACTTGAAAATATTTTTAGTGTTATTTAATTTAAGAAACAACTCTTTTCGGAAATTTTCAAAAAGAAAGTTCTTTAAGCTATAAGTTTTGGGGAACACAACGGATTATCACAAAATTTGTTTTATACAAATAGCTAAAGTGTCTACTTGAAGCAACCAGTTAAATTGTTTGCCGAAATTTGCCGATCTTATAAATAATCTACTATGAGTGACAACATCTCATACCATTAAATTTTTGACATATGGCTAACAAAACCCGAAATTGCAAGAATTAACCGTTCTTTTGACTATGTTTGTGGAAAAATAATAACTTTATTTGAAAGAATATTCGTGGGACTGTATGCATGCGACTGTCCATACAGTTATATGGCATTCAAACCAAATTATTGATGAATTCATTCTTCCTATTGGACAATCGTCAGAGGAGGCGTTAAAAGCAAGAAATAAACGTCAACGAAAATGTCGAGAATACTTCACGCGAAAAACTTCTAGAATTGACACTAATACAGATTTAATGAATAGCCTTTTAATATTATCAGATCCATATATCAACAGTTGCGCACACCTCCAAGTATCATACGCACATTTTTTCAATTATATGGGTGGTGGGCGTGGCATTTGTCCAATTCCGCCCATTTTTTTACCAAAGCTGCACCATGGTCCGAGAACATCGTCCACCAAATTATACCAAATTACACTTTATTATTTTCTAAGATATAGAATTTTGTCTCCCTTGAATCGTAAAATCTTCCACTGTGCGCTGTATAAATCTGGTGAGAAAGCTGATGTTCGCAAATACAGGGGTATAGCTGAACTTGGTGATATTCCTAATTTGTTGGAGAAGCTTGTTACTGATCTCTTACCAAATGCGCTCAATAATGTCTCCGTGACAACACGGCTTTCTTAAGGCCAGATCTACTGTAACGAACCTGTTGGAATTTACGACTCATATTTTTAAGAGTTTTGTTAAGGGGAAGCAGATTGATGTGTTATATACTGACTTTAGTAATGCATTTGATAGGGTCGACTATAGTATCTCACTTTTCAAATTGGGTGTTAATGGCATTATGGAACACTTCTTAATGGATTGGGTTATATATTGTGTCGAGTACTCAGAGGGTATTTATTTTACATGTTACGTTAGGCGTACCACAGGGTAGTCATTTGGGGCCATTATTGTTTTCGTTATCCGTGAATGACCATCCTACAATGATTTTGAATTGTAAGATTCTCATGTATGCTGATGATGTTAAATTGTTCTACAGTTACAATCATGAGAATGGGCATATCAGTGCTACATAATAATCTAAATTTATTAGTTGAGTGGTGTTATACTAAGTTAATGGAACTTAACCTTCTGAAATGCAAACATAATATTTTTATAGAAGAATTGTATTATATATAGTATTATATGGAAAGTATTGGTTTAGACACCGTTGGAACATTTCAATATCTCGGTGTAGTTATGGATAGAAAACTTGCTTTTATTGGCCATATAAGTATGGTTGTAAATAAGGCTAGATCTATTCTCGAATTCGTTAAAATATTTGACCAATATTGTGTGGAATCCATATTATCAAGGTTTATGCTAATTCGCTTGAATCCGTGTAGATGCCATTTTTGTTATTCTGTCTATGTGGTTTGGGTTGGAGATATGAACGTAATTTTCCATCTTATGAACAATGATTAGAGCTTATTAGGCTTCCTACTTTGGAGAGTAGAAGGACTATGCTTGGTGTTTGTTTTGTCTTCAACCTCATTAACGGTGTTGTTGACTTCTAATTTCTATAATCGAATTTGAATTTTCATATACCTTGCAGATTTACGAGACATTTTAGACCTCTGTACTTAGACTATTATCACACAATTTATGGCAATTCATATCCTTTTCGTAGAATTGACAGTGACTACAACACGTTTCATTATATCTTTGATTTTAATCTTTATGTTGATAAGAAAAAAAAACCCGCTATAATTAGACTCCTTAATTAATATTTATTTGTTGTTGCATCAAATTTTGCTGATGAATATTTTTATTTGTGATATTTCTTGTTAGTATTATTATTATCTGCTGATGATTTAATCTGTAGCTGGTTTACTGAATACTTCATGCCATTTTTCATACTTATTATTTTAACATCCGGGCCCTGGTGTGTACTCCACGTTAAAAAAGTCAAGTTTGAGATTTACAGTTAAAGAATAAGTCCTTCGTTTGGTTGAAGTATCCTTCAACTGACATCGATAAGCATTCAATATTTTAAATTACAATTTATTCCTAAAAACACTGAAATAGCAACTATAATTGTAATTATCATTTCTCAGATTTTTACGAAACTTTGTTGTAGACTGAAAAAGACACGTATTTGGGAAGGCATTAAAAAGAGTTACAATTTTTTAATAAAAAAACTCTCAGAGAAAACCAGTAAACAGTTTCATACAGTTTCGTCTAATGTAGCAATTTCATAAATTTTTAAGAAACATTTCATAATCAGCAAGAATTGTAACGACCATATCATGGCCTCTAGTTAAGAATTTTTTCAACGCCTATTAAATCCTTAGAACTAGTACTGCCAGATTCGCAAAAAGCTGAATATTCGTATTAAAAAAGCTGGATTTAGCAAAAAAAAAAAAAAAAAGCTGAACATTTTAAAAGCATATACAAAAGTTATGAAATGAAGTACAGAAACGATTTTTTTTGCGAAACATATTGAAAAATGTCCAAAAAAGACAAGAACAGATAAAGTAGTGTGTAAACCAATTAAAAAAAAGACTAGAACTTGCAATAAATCAAAAAATAAGAAAATATGTCAGATGTTCAATTTAGGGAACATTATGTTTTTCACTTTTTTTATTAATTATGTTTTTGATGGAATCAATTATTTTTTAATAAAATTGTGAGTAAAATTCTTCCTGTTTACATAAATACGTCTATTTAAATTAGTTTTAGTTTTATATTTACAAAATATTACAATTTATACTTCGTTTTTTTTGAAACGACACAATAAAACCAAGATGAACATGTGTATTCAGTCGAACGCTTTTTAAAATAGTGTAAAAATTCTTTAGCCAGATCGAAATACTAGTATCAACCTAGCTAATATGTTTGATTTGCTTTATTTTTGTAAATATACGGAGGTTGAAAGCTCGTTATAAATTGAAAATAACATAAAAATAATCTCGATGTATATAAAAACAAAAAACTAATATAACTGTAAAAAATATTACTCGAGCCAGAGTACAAACTAAAAAATTTTTTATATAAATAGAACATTTTTGGTCTTCAAAGTTTAGTAACGTCATGATGCTTGTTAGGAAAAGACCTAACCACGTGCTTGATTACTAAGAAGACAAGAATGGAGCAAAATTGATTATTAATAGGTTTTTTGTTAAAGTTCTGCCTATTATGGATTCTCTAACTTTTCTAAAACTTCGGGTTCTGATGAGATCTTTAGCCAGATCGAAATACTAGTATCAACCTAGCTAATATGTTTGATTTGCTTTATTTTTGTAAATATACGGAGGTTGAAAGCTCGTTATAAATTGAAAATAACATAAAAATAATCTCGATGTATATAAAAACAAAAAACTAATATAACTGTAAAAATGCCCTCTTTAGGGTACATTTATAGCTTAAAAAGATTTTGTTTTATTTTTTTTCCAAAATTTCTATTGGGAAACTAGCCTGATAGGTTAGTTGGTAGCGTGCTGGCCTATTAGTGCGGGTGTCGTGGGTTCGATTCCCACCAGAGGCACTGGTCTGTTTTCGCTAGAACGCGCCGAAGACCATAGTAGCTACTGCTCGGTTAGGGTAATAGTATATAATTTGTAATTATATGATTATTAATTAACAAAAAAAAAATATATTCACCATAAATTGTTCTTCTCTACAACATTTTAGCGAGAGGAATTGTTGCCTGATAAGAGCATTAAACTTAAATGGGTAAGCCAAAAAAAAAAAATCTTTTAAGGGACACCTTAAGTTACTTGACATCATACTTACATACATATTTAATATCCTTTCGGCAAAATCATAACATAAATTCCAAAAAATACTATCAGATTAACACTTTACCAAAAATATTACAGATATTAACGTAGGTATGCACATTGGGGCAAAACAATTAAATAAATGTCTGGCCTCTATTAAACAGTGCAACAAAATAGAATAAATGTAATATAAATTGTGTGAGTAGGTTATATTTTCAGAATCCTTAAAATAAGCAGCTAGTGTTGAAAACATGCTTTTTTTAAGAGTTCCTACACAAAAGCATGAACTTTCAGTAATTATTTTTCGTTTGAATTATAAATTTTGAACAGTCTTAGAAAGAAGAATAATTACTTTTTTCCCATATTTTTTTTTTTGCATAAATTATAGTTTTTTTTAAATAATTTTTAATTTCTTTTTAGAAATATTTGTTTAAAAAATGGTTACATTGTATTAAACAAAATTTAAGTTTAAAAATTGCATTATCAATTTTATGCCTACATATGTACACTTATATGTTTTTGTATGTCAGTGTATTTAACTGGATATAATTATATAAATTCACATATAAAATTATTGTTATTAAAAATTTTTAATATGATCTCATATATTATTGCGTATTTTCTCATTTCGATTAATATATACTTGTATATTAAATTTAGAATTATATAAAATTAAATGGCCATGTATACATATATACATGGCCATTGCAAACTGCAAAATTATATTTATTTAAATATTAAGAAAAACTTTTATATTACCCCCATACAGAGCCACACTAAATAATTTGTTAATCTTCATTTGAATATAATTTTATATTACATATATAAAATTGTATTTAAAATGTATTTTTGTTTTAATTTTAGTGATTTTTTCGAATTTTGGCGTTGTTTTAATTTGTTTTTCATTGTTAATTTAAACAATTTTTTTTTACAATTTTAGTGGTTTTTTTAAAATTTTGGATTTCTGGCGATTTGTTTTTAATTTAAGTAATTTTTCCCCATTTTTCGCCGTTTTTTTTTTTTTAATTATTTTTTTTAATTTTTTACAGCATTTGTTCACTTATTTAACCCTTTGAGAACAAACAAAAATAGTGAGGACAAAAGAGTAATAATCGGATGTCATTGAAATTTGGGGTCTTTATCGATGAATTTAACATTGGCTTGTCAGAGAGTTAAGAGAGTTGTTTCTTTTAAAAACAATCAATTAAAATTTAAACCATTGTTGGGCTTACAGTGTATGTGTGCCGAAGTCGCGCAAGCAGCATTTTCTAGTCTAACCAGGCGGGGGTAGGAACTTGACACCATGCCCTTCACTGATTTAAACCAATGCAAAGGATGCTCTTTTTCACTTGTTTTTATTTATTTCTTAATTAAAAAAAGTCTTGTTGCTGGCGTAGGGTTCGAACAGACGCACTTGGTCATGCTAATCTGACGCTCTACCCCTAAGCTATCGCTTGATATACATTATAGTTGACTTTTAGCAGACTTATTCTTGTTTGATGATATACCAAGCTTTAATTTATGCTTTTTTCAACCAACTTTATAAGGATTTTCTCGAAATTTTTTGAAAATTTGCTTAAATAAAAAAATTAATTTAATGTAAATAAGATATTTAATGAAAAATTAAAAATTAATTTAAAGAAGGAAAAAATAACAATTTGTCGCTAATTATTCTAACATTTCTTTATAAAATACACAGAATTAACATTTCTAAGTTCATTTATATGTTAAAACCATTTTGTAGTTGTAGCAAAGTTAATATTTCAAGAATAATTTTTCGGTGGAAAATTTCTTACATTTTCATAAGATTTCATAATAAATTTAATGAAATTTATAAACAAAACTATGTAGTAAAAAAAAAATCAAATATTTTCTAAAATAAAATTAAAAAAGGTAAATAATTGTATAAAAAGAAAGGAATTTATTTGAGGGTTCCAGGATTCGAACCCAGAACCCAGTGATTGCTAGGAAAGCAATAAAAAAAAACACTAAAAGAAAGTACTAAAAAAAATGCTAACTAAGGATTAAGACTAAGAGCTGAAACATAATTGGCTTAAGTGACTTAAGGAAGGTGTTGGTATAAAACGAAATACAGTTATGCTAATTTAAAAAATGTTTAAACCACTTATCCATTATCTTTTACATTTTACTTGTTAAAAAGAGAAAAATGATTAAGTGGCAAGACCGGCTGTTGCATATTTTCTTAACGTTAATTATAAAATAAAAGTCGTATGAGTGATAAATATATCCCAGTAAAAAACGCTGCTTGCATGCAAGCAGGTTTGTAAGGGAGTAAGCCAAAAAGAATCCCTTACAAACCTGCTTACATATGCCATGATTTTATATGGCGAATTTCCACTTGGAAGCATTACTTTTGGGCAAAGTAAGCGCGGATTTCAGCGCTTATAAAAAGCTGTGATTTCATGGGTTTCAGTAAAATTATATTTCATGTCTACATTATTACGATTAAAAGTAATTTTATGATAAATAAAAGTAATTATATGAATATAATTTATTTCACAAAAAATTCTACAGATATTAATTTTTTGTTGTTAAATTTTTAGACATATAATGTAATCATTTTATTTTTTTACCGCTCTGCGTGCTAGCTCTTCAGAAACAGTTAAATGACTAATTATTTTTTATTACTTACTCTAAAACACCAAACACAATCGGAAATCACTCGTGAAAATCGGTACAGATCGTTTATAATCCACGATATGAAACTTTTTGCATTACAAACCTGCATCCTTGTAAGGGATTAGGGCAAGCTGCTTACAACCTGCATCCTTGTTAGTGAAAACAGTAAGCTCGTTTCTTTTCCTGCTTCTCAGTATTATGTGATAGTAAGCGCTTATATAAGCGCATGTGTTTTATCCTGCTTCTTAAAACATGAAAATTTTTTACTGGGTAACTATTTCGTATAATCAGTATTACGAATACAATAGTTAGTATTACATAACAAAATGTTTTGCTGCATACTTTCGAGAAACATATTAGGAAAACAAAGGGAGCCCGGACGCATGAGTGATATTTAAGTTTTTATAAAAATAAATTATACGATTGTATGTGTAACATTTTTTAAACTTAATGTTGCATACTTTTTATTCTATTCTTTTTAACGATGGATTTTCTTAAAAAAAAAAAATTCTGCATAAAAACTAACTTTCTTAAAAATTAATTTTCAAAAATAAATTTATTTTCTGATTTTTTTTAACGTATTTTAATATACAAGCCCATATATGATCATGTATATTAAAATACAAAATTAATAAACTCCAAACCCTTTAACCAAAACAAGGTTTCTTTGTCCAAACTTTTTCTGCCGAATGGGTTTATTTTTGTTTAGATAAATTAGCAAGATAAAGTAGAGAAGAATCCGTCCGTATATTGTATTAACTAAATCTATTTAAAATTCAAAAAATCCCACTGTATTAAGAGTGGAAGATAATTGGCTAAGGTGACTTCAGATGGCTTTTTTTTTTTTTTTTTAAAGAGAAGCAACACTCAGGAAATTCTTCCTATTAATTAATGTGTTGCTTTCTTTGGAAAGGGGATAGTGGAGAGATGAAAGGTGGTGAAAGATGAAGGGCTTTAAACATGGCAACACTGTAATTGCGCGAGTAGATAAGTCTTAGAACAGTTGTTGCTCGCCACCTGATGTAGAGTTGGCGAATTTATTGAAGCTTTTTGTTTCATAGCCCTGATTCATTATTTTACTTCGGTGGGGTTAAGTGCTATGAGAACACCGAAGGTGGGCGCAGCGATACATATAAGTGATAGAAAACTCATAGATATTATTTTTCTAAATTGATGTTGTCGTCACCGGGAATCGAACCCGGGACCATCTGTGTAACAGTTCAACGCGCTAACCATTACACCACGACTCCCACAATGGTACTTTTGTACTTCCGAAAGCTACTTTTGTACTTCCTGGTTTATACAAGGTGGCGCAAAAGTAATCCTCCTATCAGAAAATGCTATAAATTTTGCGATTGGCCCCTAATGTCAGTTCTGTTTTGACATTTGTGTAGTAAACACATGCGAAATACACGTTAATAAACAATGTTACGCTACACTGCTCCAGAACGCGGAATATTGGTGACTATTTATTTGACCAATAATCGGTCGGTGACTTTGGCACAACGTGAATTTCGTCGCAGATTTCCTGGCCGTCCAACGCCTACTGGTGAAACACTGCGACGTTTAGCCGCTCGACTCGAAGAGACTGGCACAACACGAGATGCTGCCAGGCGTGGCAGACCCCGGAGTAACCGTTCTGCAGAGAATATTGCTGCTGTAGCCGAGGATGTCATGGAAGCGCCGTCGACATCGACCAGCCGAAGTGCCACGCAAATGGGTATCAGTCGACGGTCTTTACAGCGAATTTTGGTACAAGATTTGAAGATGTTTCCGTACAAAGTCCAGACGGTGCATCAGCTGTTAGCTGCTGACCGCCAATCGGGTGTAACATACGCTCAAGCTAGGGTTGCCATTCGTACTGTTTTAAACAGTACATGTACTGTTTTTTGAAAAATGTACTCTTTTATTCACAACACCTAAAACAGTACGCAAAAGTACTGTTTTTTTGGATTTGTACTGTTTTTGTACTGTTTTTTTTGTATATTTTACATATTTTTATATAAACAAGTTTTTTTGCGTGTACAAAGAATATATATTTTTAACCATGTTTTTTTTGTGTGTACAATAGTTTTTTATATAAATTTTTTGAATCTCCCTGTATTAATTCCACTTCGTTTCTTTGTACATATATAAGTTTGGTTTGTTTACTTTTCAAGCAATGGATGTTTGTAAACACATTTTTTTTCATGACACTGCAAAATGCAAAAAGTAATGGCGTCCAAACTAATAATTTTAGCCAATTTGACGAAATTTAGTCAATTTGATGAAATTTAGTCAATTTTACTTCTTTAGAGGATGTAAACTTGACGAAATTTTGTTGATTTGAATAAAATTTGTTAAATCTTAAAAAAAAATTGACAAAATTTCGTTAAAGATCTACAAAATTTTTTTTGTTGATTTTACCTACGCTATTTGGTTCGGTGTATTAACTTATTTTAAGTAAATATGTGCTGTATTGAAGTAAAAGTTATGTTAACAATAAATACAAAAATGTACTGTTTTTTTTTGAAAAGTACTGTTTTTTTTTCATCAATGTACTTTTTTTTCGCTTTTCAAATATGGCAACCCTAGCTCAAGCCATCCTTAATCACCACCATTTCATCAAAAATAATCATGAGTGATGAGGCCCATTTCCATCTTAGCGGGTACGTAAATAAGCAAAATTTACGCTTCTGGGGCACTGAAAATCCGCGTGTAACCCACGAAGAGCCATTACACCCGCTCAAAGTCACTGTATGGTGTGCTGTTTTCGCTGGAGGAGTCATCGGACCTTTTTCCTTCGAAGACGTCGCGGGCCAAACGGTTACTGTGAATGGTGAGCGCTACAGAGCAATGATCAACGAGTTCTTTTTGCCGCAACTTGATGAATTGGGATTTTAAAACATGTGGTTCCAACAGGACGGTGCAACGGCACACACTGCACGTGCCACAACCGATATGCTGAAGGATGCATTTCCCGGGCGCCTAATCTCCCGTTTTGGCGATTTGCACTGGCCAGCAAGATCGCCTGATTTGACCGCTCCAGACTTCTTTTTGTGGGGCTTTTTGAAGTCGCGGGTTTATGTCAACAAGCCTCAGACTCTTGCAGCTCTTAAAGACAATATCCGTCAAGAATGTGAGGACCTATCGCCGGAAGTTTTGGCCAAAGTGATAGAAAATGCCATAAAAAGGGCTCAAATGACAATCAACTGTGGCGGCGGCCATTTACATGACATCATATTCTCGACTTGATGTAAAGAAATTTAAAATACCAAATAAAAATAATCCACAAGAAGAATCAAAGTTTTTCATTTTTTTTTAAATTACAGCCAAAAAACATCGGAAGGTTATTTTTGCGCCACCTTGTATATTGCTTGGTTTAATACAACAAACAAATAAATACTATTTATCATATATTTTGTATGACTAATATCCATTTCGTTGAAACTTGGACGCGCCATGAATGTATTTTAATCGAAATTTGGTACGTTTTGTGTATTAAAGAAGAAGATAACAGTTTTAACCAATTTTGTCGCTTTCAGTAAACAGAAAATCAGTTTCTGGAGAAAATTTATTCAGTTTTTTATTTTCAGCCGTATTGCTATAACACAAAAAAAAAAACTACACTTAGGTCCCTTAAAAATAGATTTGTCATTACACCTCCTGTGCAGCAAGAGGGCAGAAAATGGTTAATTTTGAAAAAAAACGGTGTATTATTATTTAAGACTCCCAAAATTAGAAATTTCGAAAAACTTTACTTTTTATTTCATTTAATTATTAAATATACTGAAAATTATTCAAATATGGAACTCTGACTTCATCGGATATCATTAACAAACTTTAGCCAGGAATCCAAAATGACCCACGGATTTGATAAAAATGCAGAAACGTCCTTTTTTAAATTAATTTTAAAGCTTTTTAGAATGCCTAATTTTAAGATGACGAGGACATACCAGGGAACTGTAGAGCTGATGAGCTTGCAAGGCTAGGACCCAACCTGTAAGCTGAACAATCGGCTCTACTCCGAGAGGGCGACTGACCTTAGGTGGGCTAATGGCGTAAATTCTGTAGTGACAAGGCACATCTGGCCGGCTCTGGATCTGGGGCGAACGAGGGCGCTCCTGTCGATATCTAGGGGGGAAATCTCTGACATGGTGGCGGTGATAACCGGCCACTGTTATTGGCAGGCACGACCGTAGGTTGGGGGTGTTATCGCCTGACTTCTGTAGGAGCTGCGGGGACGAAGAGGAGGAGGAGAGTATTGAGCACTTTTTCTGTTCATGTCCTGCGCTGGCGCTACGTAGGAGGGCCTCACTTGGATCGGCGCTCTTTCACGATCTTGGGGATCTTTCAGGTGCTGGTATTCCCCACCTCCTTAGCTTCGTAAGGAGCTGGTTCAACGGTGGAGTCTGATCGGTAATCCGTCAGTCTCGTGGCATCACAACGGACCTCAGGTGCTCACGGATCCGTCTACCACTCCAACCTAACCTAAGATGACGATTTCTATTTTTATAAAATAAAAGTTGTTTTTAAAGAAAAAAAAATAAATAAATTGGAAAAATAATAATTCCAGTTTGTTTTTGGAGGGACTCATTTTCAGAACATTTTATAAAAATAGCTTATTTTATGAACAATTTAACAAAATTTTAATGTTTTCATCAAATTTTGCATGATTTTCGAAAATTGTCACTTAAATTTGTTAACACTATCATTATCTTTACTGTTATCTAAAATATTTTTAACCCTTAGTGTCCTGTGAACAAAAAAGACCCATGAAACTTAATTTTAATTACAATTAAAAGACTGTAAAGATTTTAAATTGAAAAAACTTCATTGATTTTCGTCAAATCTAACGCGTCATAGATATGATGAACCTGTTTTATAAATGTTCAAATTTGTTACAAGCCTCTTCATATTTTTGAAATGTTTCATAAATAGTTTCATAGCTTTTCATAAAATGTTTCATAAATATTATAAGACGCTTTATAAATATAATAAAGCAAATTCATAAATTTTTATGAAATGGAAAATTTTCTTTGGTGGATAGCAAACACAATAAATACTATGTATAGCCAATGACGAAAATTTATTTTTAATATATAATATATTTATATATTTATTTAAAACCCAATATTTTTGCATCTGTAATTCAGAATATATCAATTAAAACTCAGAATTTCAAATTGAAATTCTTAAAATATCAATTGATATTAATTTTTATTAAAATTCAGAAAAAAATAAATTAAGTTAAGAATTTCCATTTGAAATTTAATAATATTAATTGAGGTTAATAATGTAAATTTCCACTAAAATTTATAAGAGTTCATTCAGGCTGGTGTCAGTTAAATTTTTTCGTATTTTTTCTCTATTATTTAAGGTGAATCATCACAAATAAATTCTAATTGTTCGATTAATTTAGAAAAATTTACATTTTCTTAATTTCACAACAAAAATTCTTAATTTCAATTCACGATTTCTCTAGTTTAAATGGGAATTCTGAATTTTAGTTGATAGGAAAACAAAAAAAGATGTTCGCACAGTTTATTAAGCTTTTTATGAAATGATGAAGATTTATGTAACATTTGACATACATTTTTATAAAACTCTTCATTATATCTACGAAAACTTCATAAATATGATGAATAATTGATGCCAAACGATTAATGAAACAGTTTCATCAATATGATGAAGCATTTTTCCCTGAGTGTATCTGCAAAATGGGGCGAATTTTAAAGTTGCGACGCCTTGAGATTCAATGTGATTCCATATTTAATAAATAAAACATTTGTTTGACACGAAATTCTGACTTAATTTTTCTCTCTCATTTTTAATTTGTTTTCATTTCCAATAGCTTTTTTCAAATTTGCAAAACGATCGAAAACACATTTGCTAACTTATCTTAAAATAACCAAAGTTTAACCATAGTTATTAATGTTAATTTATACGAAAATATCTGTTGTTAAATTAAACTGTTGTTAATTTAAGAAAAGTAACTTCTTAAATTAAATTTTTAGACAGGACAACGTCTGCCGGGTCAGCTAGTTAAAAATGAAATAAGAGGTTTTTCATCTCAATAAATAAATATTCGCAGTTTTAGGAGAAAACATAATAGCTTTTGCAATTGTGAGCGTGGGTCCCAAAGGGTTAAGCACGTACCAGTGCTTTTGACATCGTTCATTGTGGAACATCTATCGCGACGTAGGTTGTTTGCCAAAAAGTACTTTTGTTTACAGCCATAATGGAAGCAATTACTTTCGATTTTAAAAAATGTTAAAATAAAAGCAAAAGTTAAAGGTTAAATGTTACTTGGCTATTAGTTTAACATTTGGCATATTTTGTTTCTGTTCTTTTTGAATATTTTATCTTCGACAACAATGTTGCGTTTGGAATTGTGTGGGCTAAGGCTTTCGTAATATGTTTATAAACTTTCTTTACAACAAAACAGCTGTTTTTGTATATTGTTTCATTGAAGTTTTATATGAAATGCGCATGACCTGTCATCTTTTATGGAATACACCAGTGGGTTTCTATCCACTTCAGTCTTTCTCAATCTGCCCTCTTATTATTTTGTTCGTAAACTCGCACCAAGCAAATGAAAATATGTTACAGAAATTCAAATTTTAAATTAATTTGTATCATTATTATAATTTAATGAAATGTATATTTAACATTTTAACGATAAAATAAGCAAGATAAAATTAAAATACAAAATAAAAGTGAGTGTTTTAAGCAACAATTTTGTATCAACCTGTTCCAATTATTTTTTAGTGTAAATAATATTTTCATTACCTCGCCCGAGTTCAGTTGGTAAGCATAAAAAACGCTGTGTACGGTAGCATCTCTATTTGTATATACTCTTTGAACACATTTAAAAAAAGCGTAAATTGTAATGGTTTTTACTAATGATAATTGTCAAGGTTTTAACAACAGATTTAG
Organism: Delia radicum; assembly: GCA_021234595.1. NCBI lineage: Eukaryota > Metazoa > Arthropoda > Insecta > Diptera > Anthomyiidae > Delia > Delia radicum. The sequence goes on from CM037853.1 coordinate 172,732,223, forward strand.
GGCCGTTAACCTACCCCACGAAGTTAACTTTCATTTAACCCTGGGTAACTACACAGTGCTAATGATTTATACCAAGAAAAACTTAATCATAATAATTTTTTAACTCTGAAAAAATTTTGGAAACGGAAAAATTATGTGTTTTTAACGCGGTTTTTTTTGTTTGTATGTTGCTGGTCATAATAAAATGCACAGGACCATATCGATGGCTTATATTCAATATCCTCTATCTTAAAAACCAGAACTTTACAGGAGAACATAAAACCTGTTTATATTGCTTATTAAAAGTATTTTTAAAGTTCTATGTTCTACAATATTTTTTAAAGCTACTACTGACTAATATATAATTTATTTTTAAAATTTTGCCTTATTGGCAATTGGATTTTGTAAAGTAATAAAAAAAAATACAATTTTTTATTGAAGTTTGCAGCTAAAATACTACATAAGGTGTAAACATAATAATAAATAATATTTAAAATCCAAATAACTTGAAAATGTTTTTAAGATTTTTTGGAGTTTGTCTTTGATAGATTGTTAATTATTTAATTGTATTGGAAGTGGACCAGAATATGAGGCATTGTGTTTATTGTAACCTTTATATGGTTTAATACGAAGAAGTAGATCAATATGTTCAATATCAAAATTTACTTTATATTTGACGCTGCCATCTGGAAGATATAAAAGTGATCTTACCATAGGATCGTTCTTTATACGACCTGGTCTGGTAATTATGAAAAAAATCATAGTTTAAATATACTGTATCGAATGGTTTTTTTACGAACTTATTATTGATTTTAACAGTTTGTCTGGCTTTTGAGTAACTCTAACATAATATTTTGGTAAGTATATGTCTAACAAGTAGAAACTTCGTTTTCTCATAAAAAATTTTAAGAAAGTGCTTAATGTAAGTAAAAGCTTGATATCAGATTTTGTTGACCAAAGACTGTTTTCTACAATCGAATAACAAATGTTGAAATACTTAAGAAAATATTAAAGTCTTAAAACCAAAACTAAAATGGATGAATTTCCGATTTTCAAAGTATGTCATTTAAATTTCCTTGAAGATACTATACTCAAATCAAAGCTAATATTATGTTCTTTTTATATTTGTAAACACAGAAAATTATTTCCTTTTGGCTTCCCAGATATTAGGTCAGTAAAAATTTAAAAAAATTCTTCGTTAAAAACTACAATTCGCATAATTTTAAAAACGACATACACAATTTAAGTAATTTGGCCATATTTGTGATCTGCATGCATCATTTAGTAAGAAAATATGCAATAGGAGTTTATTCGAAAAAAAAATGTTGTATTATTATTATCTGAAGAGATAGAGGATTTTTCATTCACAAAAATGAATTGTATGCGATAGAGAAATAACAAACTGCTTATACTTTGAAATTGATACCATAGATGAGACATATTTTACTGAATATTTTGACATCAAACACGCATTTCGTAAAAATTTAAGATAGAGGATATTGCATATAGGCCCTCGATATAGTTTTGTTCAAGATTCGCTGCCGCTGAATGCTATAAATTAATTGTGTCTTTTTGCATACTAACCAAGGTGATTTAAATAAATCTATTTGGTTAGTCCATATAGTGGACTATTTGCGTAATTTGCTAGTGTTTTGTGCCGCGGAAAGATTCGCGTATAAAATAAGAAGATAAAAAATAAGAAATATGGAAGTTTTGAAGAAGTGTATTAAATTTTTTATTTTAAATTTATGTGATCAGTGTATAACAGTGAGAAGTAAAATAATCGCCGTGCAGGGTACACGGGTCTTTGGTAACTTTCGAAGTTCCAAACGTGCTTTAAAATATGATTGATTCATATATTGTAAATCCGTTTTTATGTCACTTGTACTAAACTCATGGAAACAAGTTTCATCATATTGATGAAACTGTGGCGTAAATCGTTTGTCATCAATAATTCATAATATTTATGATGTTTTTCATAAATACGAAGAAGAGTTTAATAAAAATTTATGACAAATGTTTCACAGACCTTCAACATTTCATAAAAAAGTTTGATAAACGTTGTGAAAAGAAATTTTTCGTTTTTAGAGAAAACTAGTGAAATTAATAAACCATAAATTAAAATTTTCAGCTTTGATTTGAAATATAAGGAATATCATTTGCAATTTAATTTTCTAAGAACTCAAAATCTACAAGAAATTTTTAAAATTCTTAAACATCAATTAAATATTATTTGAGTTGCTCTTAATTTTAATATAAAAAATTTCGGGATTTTATTTAAAGTTTTTAAATATAAAATTATACTTTTAGTTTTTCATAAATATGATGAAGCCTTCTCCCGGAGTGTATGACAGTAGACTTTACTAAAAATGGCAGTTAAAACAACCGTAAATTCACCTAAAATTGTGACAAAGGTAATTAACGTAAAAATAACTAAAAATTTTATTATTTTTAACTAATGTAAAACAACTACCAAACGCAGTAAAAATAACTAACAATGCCGTAAAAATAACTTACAATTTTTTTACTACAGGCACTTTAAAACAACTGAAAAAATTACTCAAAACTACTGTTTTTTTTAACAATTATTTTTCGGTATTTTAATCATTGACCAATTTCCAAGAACTGTTATTTGCCACGTTACCTAGAACAATAACATTTCAAAATAGAGAAACATGGACATGGTCGACCATAATATTGAGTACGCCATTTGATTCACTTTATCTTACCAAACGTCTTTAAATTTTCATTAAAGCATACATATCAGCTTTTAAATTGAAATATAATTTAAGTTCTTGCAATAACAACGCAAAATACTGAAAGATCCGAAAATATGCTATTTATGCAGATTTTGATTTTCTTATTACGTTTTGTAAATTCGGAAATATTATTGTTTTGTATTTTGTCAAAATGGTCTAGGGCAACCAATAAATCTACTTATGTAGCAAACCTCAAAAAGTTTTAGGATGTCTACTAGGAATACGCAGGAATGGCAGGCAATACCGCTAAAATACCGTTCTCGATTCAAAAACCGTTGCAACTCACTATCGTTATCCATAAAATGCCGTTACCGAAATAATTTAAATACCGTTATCCGTAAAATACAGTTACCGGTATAAATAGAACACCAATATCCCTAAAATACCGTTACCGAAATAATTAAAATACAGTTATCGCTAAAATACCGTTACCGGAATAATCCGACAAGATCTGAAAAGAAAAATAGCTGTGAATAGATATATTTTCAAAAAGTTTGATCATTGGAATTCTATCATAATGGGGCTAAAAATATCGGTATGCATTCACATTAACTGATTAACTAACATAACGTTATCCTTAAAATACCGTTACCGGAAACTCGTTATCCCTAAAATATAGTTATAGAAATAGATAAAATACCTTTACCCCTAAAAAACCGTTACCGAAATAAACGAAAATAGCGTTACCCTTACCAATACCCGCATCGACTCGGTTACCATCTGGGCTAGTTTTTAAACGATTTGAATTTTTATACCTTTTTGAAAATGTAATTTTGTCTATATATCGTCGGCTATCCTGCATGTAGTGCAATGTGTTATATTGAATTTTTGTTTTATTGTACCATTGAGCAGCTCTATTGGTCATACATATACAGTGGAGCGCGGTTATAACGAACTCTCCGGGATCGGATGATATAGTTTGTTATAAGTGAAGTTCCAAAAAATTATTAAAATTTCAGGATTTTTTCTTAAATTCAACTAATTTTACAATTTTTGTTTATAATTCTAAAACAATTATTCCATTAAATTCCGTTATATATATAGTTTTAAATTATTTTCAGTAAATTTGTTATGAAAATGATAAAGTTTTCAAAATTTCCAGCATATTTTTAATTTTAGAATCTCGATTATTTATGGGTTCGTTATAAGTGTAAAACGGTCCTAAAAATTAGTTCGTAATTTAAAAAGTTAGTTATAACCAATGATTGCTATAACCGTATTATTTTGTAAGAAATATATTAGTAAATGCTTTGAGTCTAGAAAAATCGTTCGTTATATAAAAAGTTCGTAATAACTGGTGTTCGTGATAACCGCAATATCGTATCGGTTTAGAAGACAGCAAAAAGTGCTATGTGTAACTCATATAACAAAAACAAGGCTAAATTTGTTTTCTATCAACAAAAAGTGTTATGGGTACATATTTTGAAAAAAAAGCTTCTTCAGACCTCGTGTTATGTGCAGTTTTTCTTAAAAACCACGTACCGTTCTGTAAGAGAGATTAAATCCGGATTTTTTTTTAATGCAGTATTTTAGTAAATGAGGTCGTGAATATTATTAAGGCATATAATAATACCTCAGAAGTTCAATATGAATCAGATGTTACGCTCTCCTGATAGCTAGTGTTCAACCCAAGAGTTCGGTCAGAAAATGCTTTTTACCAGTATTAGGTATTTTAAAACGTTATGGATAAATTTGAGAAATGAAAAAGTGTTTATTGGTCTTATTAGATTTTATTTTGAGTTAAGCAATTAATTCAATAATCGGCCAAGGAATAATCGGCCAATTCTGAAAAATTTCGGCGGCCGATTATTAATTTTACAGATAAAATTCGGCATTTTCTTTTTTTTTTTAAAAGAGAAGCAACACTCAGGAAATTATTCCTAATAATAAATGTGTTGCTTTCTTTGGAAAGGGGATAGATGAAAGATGAAGGGCTTCAAACATGGCAACACTGTAATTGCGCGAGATGATAAGTCTTAGAACAGTTGTTGGTCGCCACCTGATGTAGAGTTGGCGAATTTATTGAAGCTTTTTGTTTCATAGCCTTGATTCATTATTTTACTTCGGTGGGATTAAGTGCTATGGGAAAATCAAGTTAAAACCGCTCAACAAATATGTTTTCAATATCAAACTTTGTCCGCATTGTCTCCAAATACCAAAAAAAACAACCAAATATCGATTTTTGGGAGAAGTCTTCTGTCGGCCACTACTAAAAACCACAGCACTACTTGCAGGCAATCCCACGATATTGAATAATTTATTCTATAGAAGAAAAACTATTACAACATTAAACCATTTTACAAAAATAAGGAAAAAGTAATTTCACCCCCGTGTATTCGGGAAATTTCCCACAGTACTTTGGGCCTATATAGCGAATGGGAACAAACAGCACCAGTTGTAAACTGTGTACACTATTTTATTTGGGCCAAGGATGAACATCCTGAAATTTAAAAAAGTGTGCAAAAAACCTTTCCAGTACTGTAACTTCTACATTTATGTACCAATTTCAAAGATTTTTTCAGTAAAATATTGCATTCGGTAATATAAATGAACAGTTACTTTCCATCTATTAGAGTTATAGAGATAATTGCTTTTGAAAATTAAAATTTTTTGAGTAGATTTTTTTTTTTTGTTTTTGACCGATTCAATTTTCTTTAAAACAGGGAAAATTATTTTAAAAAATATTTAAATTTACCAATAAAAAGGGAAATAATATTGTGTTTACTTAGTAGTAGCAATACTTTTTGGGCAAAAGAAAATTCAAAATCAAACCACACACTAAGGCATCTATACAAAAGGGAGAAAACAGAAATAAACAAATTAAAAACAACTGATTGTGTTTATTCTATTATATGTGATGGTAATTCTACGGAGGAGTGCGGAAAAGAATATGTAGGGACTACGAAGAGAATGTTGTCTACTCGTCTAGGAGAGCACGCTAATGACATAAGAAAGGGGAGGGAAAGCACAGCATTATCACAGCATGTGAAAGAATGCAATCATAAAATCAATTTTGACAAAGTAAAAATACTAGACAAAGAGAAAAATTATAATAAAAGATATACGTTAGAGAGTCTCCGAATACAACAACGAATAAAAATAGCTATGAATACAAAAGAGGACAAGGATAACACGAAATTACAGTACTCAGTTGCTATAATTTAGTTTACCAAAGTTTAGTTTAGTAAAGCTCTGTGATTCAAATAAGATAGTTTATACTGTGATATAATTGTTGTGTCGTAAATATTTTTTAATAATTATTAATTTTGTGTCGTGAAGTCCCGTTTTTAATTTTAATTTAATGATATTTTCTGACAATGTAAAATAAAATCGTAAGTTTAAACTGTGATATTAGTTTTAAAACATCTTTATTAAAACATAAATTTTGTATTCCACATATTTAAAATTAATTATCTAATAAAAAAACATTTTGTATTTTGATTTTGCCAGAATTTAACAATAAAAAACTCCTGAAGAAATTGGAAATAAGCCAAAGAAACGTCGAGTAAAAAAATGAAATAAATTGTTTTTATTTTAATTTAATTATCAGACAATTGACCAAATTAGCCCAAAGGAAATACCTTACAAACAAAAAAAAAAAAAAAGAAAATTCGTTTGTTTTGAAAAATTTTGTTAACCTTTTCACTATCGACTTTTTGTAGTTATTTACATTCGAAGGGAAATGGTTCATTTAAGTTAACGAAATAAATATTTCATTTCTCACTGGGTTGGTTTGTTTACTTACCTTTCATTTCTTTGTGTTGCACATGTCTCTTATTGAAGTTCATTTTACTTTGTTCTCATTATATTATTATTAATACCAAACTGCGGACGCTATGTCTGCTGTTTTGAAATTGTTGTATAAATTGTATTCAAATTATTTTTAAGAATTTTACCTTCCTCTAGAATAAGCATAATTGTTATTGTTTTTACATACATATGTGGTGAATAATAAATGAAATTTAGTTGCAGTCAAGTACTCAAATCGTGTTGTAGCTTCAGCTCTACTAACTTATATATGCACCCTCCTTCCCAGCAAAAGAGTTTATAAATTTCTCCGCCAATTTTTACCACTAAAACATTCGAATAGCAAAAAATACTTTCTTTGATTTTGTTATGGCATTATTATTAGATGGTATCGAGATTTTTCTTTGTTAGTTTAGGCGATACACCAAACGACCATTTTTTTGGACTTTGTTATCAAATATCGCGACTACATTGCTCTGATAGCAGTTTATACATATAATGATTTTTTATAAAGGGTCCGCCATCTAACGTTTTTTTTTCAACTAGTGCTTATTTCGTGAATGGTAACACTTAGCTCATGTCTGATTTGACAGATAATTAGTTTTATCCTTCCGCTGAACGAATATGGTTGTATATACGCTTGAACAACGCTGGGAAATATTGCGACATTACTTTGAAAATTATGGTAATGTTGCAGAATGTGTGCGAAAATTCAAATCAGCCGCAGAGCTGATGTCGTTTGGCCACCTCGGAGCTGCGATTTGACACCGTTGGACTATTATTTGTAGGGTGCCGTCAAAGATAAGTGGTACGCCAACAAGCCAGAGACAATTGACGCTTTAAAGGACAATATTCCTGAAGTCATTGGTGAAATACAGCTGCACACAATCGATAATTCGATAATGTGCTTAAAAATTGGACCGATCGTGTAGGCTACTGCATGGCCAGCCGAGGCAGCCATTTGAATGAAATTATTTTCCATTATTAACCGGAAGGATTGTACTTTTAAATAAAAAAGAAATTTGAGAAAATATTCAGTAGTTTTTTTTATAGCATTTTCAAAAAAAGTTATTTGGCGGACCCTTTAGTTGCAGACGTGTTTTGAGTGACGTCTGATTGTTTTAACAACATATATATTAAAAACACTGATTTTTGAACATTTATTACAACACAATACGAGGGCGTTCAGGACGGCCAATTGAGGTCAATACACCCGAAAATGTCGAAAAAATCCACGATATGGTGTTGGCCGATTGAAGAGTAAAAGTGCGTGTGATTGCTGATACCATAGGCATTTCATATTGCAGTGTGGTTTCGATTTAAAATGATCATTTGGGTTTAAGAAAGCTGTCTGCAAGATGGGTGCCGCGTTTGCTCTCAATTGACCCAAGTTTGTCGACCAATAAGGTGATGGCAACAGTTTTTTGGGATGCACTCGGTATAATCCACATCGATTACCTTCAAAAGGGAAAAAACAATAAACTGCGAATATTATGCCAACTTATTGGACCGATTTAACGAGGATTTAAAAGAAAAACGACCCCCATATCGCCAAGAAAAAAGTGCTTTTTCATCAAGACAATGCACGGGTTCACACGTGTGCAGTCTCAATGGCAAAATTCCATGAATTGGGCTACGAATTGGTACCTCATCCGCCATATTCTCCGGATTTAGCCCCAGTGAATATTTCCTATTTCCAACCCTAAAGAAATGGCTCGGTGGAAAGAGCTTTAGCTCCAACAATGAAATTATTGATCAAACAAATGCCTTTTTTATGAACCTCGAAAAATCCTATTTTTTGGAAAGGATACAAAAATTGGAGTAACATTGGACTAAGTGTATTGAGCTAAAAGGAGATTATGTTGAAAAATAATTTGTTTTTTTGCAAAAAAAAACTGTGTTTCATTCAAAAAGTCACGGACTTATTGATCCGCCCTCGTATTATATATAAAATTCTCTATATAAAACCTAAATTGTCATCAACTACAAGTTGATATGTATTACACAACATTTAAATAAATTAATAATGTTTTCTTTTATTTTTCGCATTAAAAACAATATAAGTGCAACTAGTTACAGCACAAAACATAAAGAAGAAACTCAAAAACAACAAAACAGAAAAATATAAGTAAGAACAAAACAATGGATATCAACGATACAGTAAATAATAACAGCAAAAAAAAACCACGAAGTAATAAATAATAAGGGAAAGAAAATAGCAAACCTTTCTCCAAAGTGTTCGCGGTTATGTCTTTCTCCTACACGGTTAATGAAATTGTTAGATAAAAAGTTTGAAAAACAATTTCAATTAATAGCAACAAAAATGTAAACCTCTTTTAAAGAGACCAAGGAAAAAATTGTCTCACATATGAATGAAACAATTGGTGAAGTTGAAATTAAAATAAACACAGTAGAAAAGAGACTATTAAATGAACTAGATAAACGTATTGTTGATATAGTGAGTGAAATGCATAATGTTAGTGAGCGTGTTACTGAAATTGAAACAGTGTGCACCGAAATTAAACTGATAAAAACTGAAAGGAAAACATTAAAATCCCAAATGCAACGACAGGAAAATATAACTGTCTCTTGTGATCTAGAAATTAGTGGTATTTCTTTTAATAAAATCGAAAATTTACACAATATATTTGATAGCATTTGTTATGCTCTTAATAATTTAACACCAGCATACAAATCTATTTTACGGCTCAAAAACAAAAATAATAAAGAGCAAAACTCACCGGATGAGGTTATTCTAGTAAAATTATGCTCGCCTCATGATAAAAATTTTATATTAAAGTCCTTAGCACTGTTCTGGAAACAATCTCGTTCCCAACTATGCTTACATCATATTGGAATTGAAACATACAATAATTCCAATAATAACAGTAGCAGAAAAATTTTTATAAATGAAAACCTCACGTCAAATGACTATAACATTTTGCAAGCTGCCATGGATCTACGACAGAAAAACTTCATTACTACTGCTTTTACACTTCGTGTCTTGTCTACATAAAACTCTCTGTTACTGATGAACCTAAATGGGTTGAAGATATCAATGATCTTAATATGTTTTTCTATCAGCTGATCAGAACTATCCACATTATCTGCACGATCCGAATGAGCATGATCAACATAAAATGCTGGAATTCTAATTTAATGATGTTGCCATATTTTCAAAACTGTGTACACTGTACAAAATATCACGAAACTTATTATGCTCACGTTTTTATTTTAATACTATTAAATCCAACGAATATATTTTATTGTATAAGCATGTAGTTTTTTGTAAATTTCAATTAATAATAAAAATGTAATCATTCTATTTACGTTTTACTATATGAGTGCGTTGCATTTTTTCTTTTCAACTTTTTAAACGCATTTAATACATAATGTTAGGACGAGGTCCAATGATAATAAAGGGTGTTTTTTATAGAGGTATAGAACTTTGAAATTTAATGAAATAAACCAAACTAAACATAATTCACTTGACAGCTGACAAATTGGTCGCCAGTTAAAAAAGTGTTACCAACTTAAAACACCTTTACATGCGTGGGCATTGTTAAATAAACTCCACATAAATCCTAAAAATTCAAAAAATTCAAAATGTCTTATCGCATCAATACGAAGACATAAAATACCCACTGACATTGCGATCATATTAGGCTACCAAAAAATTGAAATTGTTGAATCTCAGAATATCGGTATCATATTTGATAAGGAGCTTAGGTGGAATACACACATAATTGCCGCAACCGGAAACACTTTTGCTATGCTAAGAACTCTTTACCAAACTCAACAATGGACACCAGTACATATTCGGGAACTTCTTGCTAAAACTCTTATAATGCCCAAACTGCTTAATGGTTTTGAAATTGTTTCTAGTTGTGATTCTGTTAGTACCAAAAAACTTAATGTAGCTTTCAATGCTGTTATACGATACTTTTATGGACTTAAACGATATGATGGCACGTCGCAGTATTCTAAATCTTTATATGGCGTAAGTTTTGGTGACTTGCTTAAGATAAAGAATTTAATTTTCTTACACAAGATAATATGTAAGAAAGAGCCAGATTACCTATATAGACGTCTGCGGTTTGCTTCATCTGAAAGAGGGTATGCACTAATATATATACCCTACGCCGTAGTTTAAATTCTGATTGGCACTTTTTAATATGCGCTAAACATAATTGGAACACTCTACCATTTAGTACTCAATTAATAGGCAACGCTTTACAAAATAAACTTTTCTCGAGCTCTTAAAATTTGTGTATCAATTAAAATGTACTATATTTTAAAATTTTTGTTTGTTTTATAATTTTATTTTTTATGTTCTATTTTATTTCAATATTGTTATATTGTAATATTTAAGTTTTATATAATTTAAGTTTAACAAAACGATTATGCCATGCTGTAATTAAAAAGATTTTAATCTTGTTGTATGTGATATTTCAATTAAATAAATAAAGACCAGCGTTTTTAATTTTTCAATTTTGAAAAATCCAAGGTTTTAAGCTCGCACTAGTTTTTTTTAATGAGAAATATGCAAAAAATTTGTTAGTTTGATTTTTCGAATTTTCTTTACTATACATCTGATGATCACCAATTAAATTGCATTAAACTGGTACGTACACTCCCCTACTTTTTTATTGCGGAATGAATTGCATTTTTTATGCAATTTGTTTTTTAAATGCGTTTTTCACGAATTTGGCGACTCTCCATTTGAAAAGATGTTTATTGGCAAAATATAGAATTTTTACAACACTTTCGTTGTTTGGGTCCCTGAGTTTATCTCATATTAACGATTTATATTTTTCAGAATTAAACAGATTACTGGCCTTTTATTGTATGACGTGTCACTCAAAAATTCGTCTATACGAGTAATAAAAATGACTTTGGGGTTCTGTATCATGAATGTCACTTTGTAATGAGTGAAAGCGTAAGAGTTGTCATTTTCGTTCTCTTTTTTCGGTTTCTATATTGCGATTTGAAACGTCAAAAACAGGTGTTCACAAAAAATCATTCGTCATGTAAACGTTCGTCCGAAAAAAATTTTCATTTAACGAAAAAGTTTAATAAAACATAAAACAAAACACTTTGTTTTTATCAGGGCCCGAAAATAACAGTTATTTTCAAATTTTTAAACAAAAAAAGCAATTAGAAGTAAATGTCGGAAAACTGTTTCAAGTATACCATTTTGATCCTTATGAACTAGTCTATAATAAAATGCATTGCTTTTTAAAATTTTGATTTTTATTTTTTTTAGCAAAAATAAAAGTTTTTTTTTTGATTTTTATTTTTTGGAGCAAAAATAAAAAATATTTTTTGATTTTTATTTTTTCGAGCAAAAATAAAAGTTATTTTTAAAAAGTGAAAGTGTAAATTGCATAAAAAATGCAGAAAAAAAATTTATTCCACAATATAAAAGTAGAGGAGTGTACCATTCCAATGCATTTTAAATGATACTGATCCGACATAATTTAAAAAACTACGAATGTAGAAACTTAAGCACTTTTTCCATATTTTTTATTTAAAAAAAAAAACAAAAATCGCGAATAAGACAATGTTTTTTTTTTTAGAATTTCGAAAAAAATTAAAACGTCAATATTTAAGTGGCTAAGTAGAGTTTCTGCGTGATCGGATTTACTTGCATGGAATGGCCGATGTATAGTTTCCTTCATTTTAACATTTAAACAAATTTATTAATTTATCATTTCATAATGAAACATTTGAAATGAATATTTATAAAGCGAAAAAGTTACAAATAATAAAATTTAGAATACTTTCACACAACATTGAATAACTTTACAAAGGGCAGCAAATAGTACATTTGAAGTTAAGTTATTTTCTTACTTTTTGCATGATTTTTTTCTTAATTGCATTTGTGTGTTATTGGAGGAAGTGTTATTCATCATTCAAATCCAAAATTTTATTAACCCTAGAAAGTTAATCTTCTTTTTTGCTCGTAAAAGTTAACCTAGGTCAAAAAGACCAAGACGATAATTAAATTACTTTTCTACGGCAATTAATAACTTTTTGTGTGTAAATATGCACTTAACTTATAATTTAATATCTTTGCGAAAAAATAAAACAAAATGAACCAAGACTTAATTACTGTTTTTACGAAACAAAAGGTCACTCACTACCTTCGATAATATTTTTATAAAAGGATCTAAAATATAAGTAAACCAAGGGGGATTTCTTTGATATGCTAAATATAAAATCGATAAAACATTAAAGGGTCTATCCCTTCATAATATTGTTCAAAAGAATAAAATTTCTTTTTACATATTTTGCACAAAGGGCACAAACCTCAACTTTGTGTTCGTTTTTCTATACAATTTGGGATCTTTAACACAAAAACACTAAAAAGTGTCATATTGTGTTGGTCGAAAAAGTTACACAAAAGTTAATCTAGACCTTTTCGACGTATAAAATTTTTTTTAAACTATAAAAATATTCTGGGTAAAGTGTTTGTAACCGTTATATAATGGCAATCGAAATTATTTTTTTTATAAAATAAATTACTAAGAAAAATTTTAGAGTTAATTTTATAGCAAAACGAAGAAGAAAACATTTTTATTGAAAATTTTAACGGACTCAAGTGATATACCAGACTGCCAGAATTGTCCCATCCATGGACTCGTCAGTGATTATTTTATGTGTCAATTGATAGAAGTATTTTATATTGTTAAATTGCTCTATACGATATTCTTAAACCTGGTAGCATGAGCTTTGGAAAATTCATTCCCATTTCTTTAAATGAATTAAAAGTTTAGGAATGTATTGCCTGACAGCTTTAAGGAATTGCAGGAATTCCCTTTTTTCATTAGATTTGTCTTGATGGAGTTCTTTGTCCATTTTATAAATTCCTTCGTGAAAATTATATAATTCATCCAGTGTATTCAACTTTTGGTCAGAGAATAGATACCCTATAGATACCATAGGGAAGGAATTTAACTAAACCCCAAGAACTTAACTTTTTGATTGAAGTCAATAACGACTTAACTTTTTTGTTTAATTCCCTAAGGACTTAAATTTTTTGCAATTCCCTAAGAACTTAACTTTTTGATTTGAGTCCCAGGGGACTTGACTTTTTTGTTTAATTCTCTAAAGGAACTGCTTGCAGGGCCTAATAAATAATAAGTAACGAGAACGCCGTGTATTAATTAAATACAATAAGTTCGGATGTGTTTTGTAACGAAAAAACTCCAAAAATTTTAAAATTAGTTATTAACCAAAATAAAAATAATGTTACAAATGCATAATAATAATACTTTTAAAAACCTACACCCGATTTGATACAAAAATTATATTTGTATTAAAAGATCACATACTTGCAGGTAATTTTGATTTTCCGACCATCCCTAATTTAACCAGGATTTACAAAAAAAAAGTTTACCAGAACACTGGTTTCAAGCTCATCATTTACATTTTATTCTAACAATCTACACACACATGAAAAGTTAGTTTTTTTAAAACCAAAAAGTTAAATCCTTAAGAACTTAAACAAAAAAAAGTAATTCCCTAAGGGAGTTAAACGAAAGTGGAATGAATTCGTAAAGAATGGAATGTATTCCCAGGGAATGTATTCCTTGGCCAAAAGTTGAATAAACTGAATTTGAGCGAATTCCTTAATATTAATGCTTAATGTTTTAGTCATGGAATCCTTTTACTATATTTTAATTCTTGGAATTCATTTACGAAAATTCATTCTTAGTATTTTCTTGTTAAAGAATTCATTCCTTGAATTAAAAAGTAAGTCCTTCGGGAATTAAACAAATAAGTTAAGTCCTTAGGGTATTAACAAAAAAGTTAAGTCCCTAGGGACTTAAACCAAAAAGTTCTTACCAAATTGAACAAGAAAGTTAAGTCCTTAGGGAATTAAACAGAAAAAACTTAATTACTGACCAAAAGTTGAATAAACTTAATCTCAATGAATTCCTTAATTGTAATGCTTAATGACAATTAAGGAATTCATTCTTTAAATTTAAATTAATTTACAGGCATTCGTTCTAAGTATTTTTTTCTTAAAGGATTCATTACTTTAAGATTAAATAAATAAAAAATTAGAAAAAATATATCTCTAATAGATACAGTTTTTGTATGAATTAACCAAAAAATCATCTTCGTGACTTAAAAATTAAACGAACCAAAATCTATTTGCTTAACAATATTCCTTTTTAAGACTCAAAGTATTATTCCCAAAGTATTATAATCTAAATAATTACTTTTCTGAGTCATTTCTGAGCCACTTTTTTAAAGTTAACTTTTTAATATATGAAGATTAAGAACTCCTGAAATAAGAACAGTCAGCATTTTCTAAAATTTTTTACCCATCAATTAAATTTTTTATAATCGTCATATTAATTTTATGGAAAATTACGTAGAACTTGACGGTTTTATTTAGAAGTATGAATCTGTTTTTAATTTTTAATAATAATGACTGAAGTTGAAAGTTCTTTAATTTAACCGAGTTTATTTAGAGCCAGTTTTTTGGAGGAGGATCAAACTTGGTTTGATTGCTGTTTAGTTAAACTTAAATAAAATGTAAACTTTCTTTAATCCACCAAGTTGTTTTTCAGTGGTAGTTTAACAAATGTAAAATTAGGTGATATTACCATATTTTTTATCAACAAAATTATGGCATCACCGAAAATTTTTAATATAAATATGGTAGCATTACCAAATGTCACAAAAGAAACAAACAAAAAAAGCGAAAGAAGAAGAGAAAAAACGCGGTCGTATAATTTTTTCTAAACAAAAAAATAGTGTGCAATATTAAATTAAAATTTTTAAAATTAAAAAAACATGAATGCTATTAAAATAGATGGCATAAAACGAACCACTAATTTTTCTACAAAAGAAATTCAAAAACTTCTTGAATTGGTGGACAAGAAAAAAGACACTATTGAATGCAAAAAAACTGACCGTACTTCTTCGGAAGAAAAAACTAGCGCCTGGCTAGAAATTGAAGCTGAATTCAATTCAACTTTTGATAGTTTTCGGTCCTTTAAGAACCTTAAAACTAAATATGAGAATCTGAAGAAGACAGCCAAAAAAAACTACGCAAAAGACAAGCAAGAATTGTATAAAACTGGTGGTGGACCAAAGCCAGCTTCGCAAGTGTCTGCTTTCGATGCAAATATAATGGAAATTGTGCAGGAGCAGCAGATTGTTGGACATGAGTCCATATACGATGATGACTTTATATCGCCATCTAGTAAGTTTTATTTTGTAAATACCAACACTTTATTTCATTATTTATAGCCAATTTTGTTTTTAGAACTTGAAAATACACAAACAGAAGACGATATTTTATTGGAAGAATCTTTAGAATGCCTTATTGAGGAAGAGCCAAAGGCAAACATAAAATGGGACAAATATTCTCCAAAAATGTTAAAATCCAAGAAACATGAAGCACTCTATACAGGAGAGAAGCGAAAAACGAAAGATGTCTGGGCAGATGTAGGTGAACTAAAAATAAATAAGCTAAAGTTAGAAATCTCTGTGATTGAGGAAGAATGGAAGCTAAAAAAAAAATTATACGAGTTACAAATTAAACAATTTAAAAAAATGAACGAAACAAAATGAAAGTGACTAAAAATAAAATTATTAATAGAAGTAAGCAGTTAAATCCATATAACCTAATTATGAAAAACAAATATGCAAATTTCGATGCATAAATTAAAGATCTGAGACCAGAGTATGCTTTCCTGGAGGTATATGAAGTACCGAATCTAAATCGTTTTTCAGAATTGCTTCGTTATATTAGGGGTTTAAGAAATCCCAACCATAAAAATGCAAACAAACAAAAATATATCTGCCGTTCCACCGAACACCGGTCAAAATCAGGCCTTAGGTATTTCGATTTTGATAAAATTTTGCATTCAGAAACTTTATGAATAAACTTAAAGATTACCGGTCTTAATTTAAAAAAATCCACGGTTTAATGCGTGATTTAGTTTGTGTGAAAAATGAGAAATTTGCAAAAGATATATAAGTCTGTGTATTCTTATATTTTTCAATATTCATCGGATCATCACCATTAAAATTGCATTTGAATGGTACACTCCTCCTTTTTTATACTGAGGAAACAAAAATTTCCCATCTTCAAAAAAAATTGCATTTTTAATGCAATTAACTTTTAAAATGCATCTTTCTAACTTTTGGCCACTTTCGATTTGGAAAAAAGAATGTATATTTAAAAAATATGGAATTTAACTATTATTTAAGATTTTTTGAAAAAAAGCTTTTAACACTTACATAAAAAAGTAGCGATTTATATATTTTTATTATTTTTTAGATTTATTAAGATCAAATTTAAAAATGTAATAGTAAGGTGCCCTTTTTTAATTTTTAACCCTTGAATTTTTAACCATTGCAAGCCCTCGTTTGCTATCGAATATAAGATTTTGAAAACAAGGGATTCCAAGGGCTATAAAATTTAATTTTTAAAACTTTATATTTAAGTTCATTACTTTATCTTTCATGCAGAGAAGAAATTATAAAAATGAAATCCATGGTTTTTAAAAGAGAGACACTTAAATGGCGCCTTAGCTCCACATTTTTATATACAATCTTGTAAATTTTGAAAAATTAAATTAAAACAGTTTTTTGTATGGAAACATGTTGCAAGCATTTTTTCAAAAATTATTAAAAATAGATAAACCCCAGGACCCAAAAAAACAAAGGTGTTGTTTTTTAGTAAAAATTACATATTTTGTAAAGATGCTTTTTTTTCAAATCGAGAGTGACCAAATTCGAGAAAAATGTATTTAAAAATATAAATGCATACAAAATGCATGTATTTTTAAAGCTTAAAAATAAATTCATTCATCAGTAAAAAAGTAGAGGAGTGTTTCATTCCAGTGCATGGAGATGATCCAATGAATATTATAGGAAATACGAATATTCAAAT
This sequence comes from Delia radicum, assembly GCA_021234595.1. Lineage (NCBI taxonomy): Eukaryota > Metazoa > Arthropoda > Insecta > Diptera > Anthomyiidae > Delia > Delia radicum. The sequence goes on from CM037853.1 coordinate 172,749,629, forward strand.
TTAGACACTTAGATTTTTCACAATTTTCTAAAAACAAAATCTTTATAAACGATTTATCGAAATTTGAAAAACTAAAAACGCCAATATTTAAGTAGCATTTAATGGAAATCGGAAGACCCGTGGTCAAAAGTGCCCTTTTTGGGCGGTGTTTGGTGGAACGGTCGATACCAAAAACTTTAAGATTTCAAAAGCCTGGTGTGACTAAAAATTCTGAAAGATTTGAATTCAGCACCATTAGGAAAATTTACTTTAAAAAATATGGTATTTAAAAAAAAAATCAATTTAAAATGAAAAATAAAAATTTATTTTTTTACTTTTTTAAAATTATATCAACACATATTTAATAAAAAGTATGTGGCGGTACAAAATCTAAGTGCCTTTAACCAATTAAATTTCTAACTGAAAAATGTAACCTGAATTAAAAAAGATCTCAACTTTTCAATAATTTATTGAAAATTATTTTTAAATAATTGAATATGCTAAAAGTTTATAGCATATCGATGGCGAACTTTAAATAAGTATACTAAAAAAGTACAAATAGTTTGTATTTATATGCCAAGTGAATTGTTTTTTGTTTGTTTTTTAGTTTTTTATAAACAACATAAATTGTTTTAGTTTATTTTATTTAATAATAAGTAATTATAAAATTTACCATTTGTTTTTATACCCTCCATCCCATAGTGCAGGAGGGTATATTCACTTTGTCAAATGTTTGTAATTCTTTTAAAAAAATTCTGGGACCCCATAAACTATATATATTCTTGATCAGCATGGATAGAGAAGTCGATATAGCCATGTCCGTCTGTCCGTCTGTCCGTCCGTCTGTCTGTGGAAACACAAAATACTCCTCCAATACAGAAGAGGTACTGCTAATTTTCAGTCAAATTGTTTGTTGATATCATGAGCAGTTTCCTAGTGAAAATGATCAAAATCGGTTAACGCGTTCAAAAGTTATGAGTGAAAATGTGGGAAGACCACTAAAAATTTTTTTTTTATTTCATCATACATACATACATACGCACATTCAATGCTTATACACAAGAATATACGCAAGCAGGGTTGGCTGTCAATATCGCTGAATTACCGTCCCCGATTCTAACACCTATCAACTGACTATCGTTATCGCTTAAATACCGTTACCGATATTCTTGAAATACCGTTATCCGTAAAATACCGTTACCTTAAAATACCGTTACCGAAATAATCTAACAAGATCTGAACAAAAAAACTTCTGTAAATAGATATATTTTCCCAAAGTATGATCATAAACTAGACAGTCATTTAAACTCGGGCATAATGCGGGTAAAATTGTGGTGTGCATTAACATTACCTGTATAACTAAAATAACGTTATCCTTAAAATGCCGTTACCAAAATAATTGAAAAATCTTTTTCCCTAAAATAAAGTTACCGAAATATCTAAAATATCGTTACCGCTAAAATACTACGACCAATAACCACATAGAATCGGTTACCATCCATGGTCATGATCAACACTTAAAAACAAAAAAAAAAAACACAAAATATTGTTGTTGTTTTTTTGTTTTGTTTTGTAATACAGTATGTATGTATGTATGTTTAGTAGCAATCGCATGCAGTGTTGCCAGGTTTGACGATTTGTCGTCATTTTGATGATATTTAATACCCAAAATAACTAAATGACTATTTGACGACTTTTGCTTCCAAAATGACGATTTTTTGACAATAATTTAATATGTCAGCAAGATCTACTTATTTATCATTCTCATAAAATCGCCGGCTCGATTATTAAATTTATATTATTTCTTTAAAAATTGAAAGCAAAAACATTGTTTTTTGATCGATAGCTAGCCTTTATATGCTAATATGATGTGAAATACAATTTTGCAAAAATGCAAATCCTAGAATTGAATAAAACTTAATCCAAACCGCATTTATTTTTTTATAAATTCATTACGGGTTTAGCTTAATTTAGTTTCTGTGTTTATATGTTTAGAACATTTTTTTAAATTTTTATAAAATTTAATTGGAGTTAGATTTAAATAAAAATAAAAAAATTTTCATGTTAAAACACAAGGCATGGACTTTTTTTGCGAAACAAACAGATCTCTAGCCCGAATATATTTCATGTTGAAAGATGATATATATACAACTTTAAATGAAACAAAATACATCCAAAAATAAATCCGGTGCTTAAAAAACAGGCCTAATAATATAAATAAAGTGCCAAAATTTAATAATTAAAAATATAACATTAAGTTTGTTCGATAACACAAAAATTTGTACAAGTTTTTACTGGAAGGTGTTCGTTTAGACAAATACGCAGTAAAAAACTGGTAAAAAGAGAGAGTAAAGTGACAGTTTGATGCCAAAGAACTTACAAGTTTTTACTCTATACATTTTTGCCAGAAAGAATTTGTAAGATGAAAAAAAACATATGACTAAAAAATAAAAAAATATGCTTGTATTTTTAGTAAACAAAAATTAAATTAAATTTTAATTGTTTATGGATTGAAAGTGAAAATTATTAAATAATTAACTATGGAAGAAGTTAAAAAACATTTAAATTATTTTTGGTCGATAATTTCAATTAACTTTTTCCTTTTCCATAATGACCAGTTGATTTTTTTTAATATTTAAAACAAGCTGCTTTATCTAATTTAATAATTCCTACAAATTTTCTGTTCGTTTACTTCTTTGTAAATTTGTCTTACTATTTGTAATTTTGTTACTGAGTAGTTTTTACTGAACTTTACAGGAAAAGTAATCGAACAGACTTATTGTTAAAGAATTTCCAAATTTTGTAAAAGAATTTAATATTTAAAAAGTTGTGCCACTGAAATGTTGTTCACAGAATTATGCAGTGTGTGTTTAACAGTGTTTAACAGTTCAAGTGGTAAAATTAGTTTGATTTAAAGTTGTATTTATTTGATCTTTCAACATTATATTTTTGTTATTTTATTAATTAATAATCATATAATTACAAGTTATATACTATTACCCTAACCGAGCACTAGCTACTATGGCCTTCGGCGCGTTGTAGCGAAAACAGATTAGTGCCTCTGGTGGGAATCGAACCCACGACCCCCGCACTGATAAGCCAGCACGCTACCAACTAGCCTACTGGGGCACACTGTTTCAACATTTTATAAATATGAATATCGTTGTAAAAGATAATGATTTTCGAAGTTTAAACCAAAGAGAAGTGTCAAAAATCGTGTTATATTACAACGATAACACGTTAACATTTGAAATGTGAATAACATTATTGTATTTTATTTTTTATTAAAACTTTATCCCTCTTCTAACAAATATATTTTATTTTGACGATTTTTTAAAATATGATGACGATTTTGACGATTTTTTCTAGAAAGTTTGTCGTTTTTATGCTTTGCAAACCTGGCAACACTGGTTATAAGTGCAAATGCGAGAAGCCCTCGAAAAATTGTTAAGCTAATTTATAAAGTATGCTTTTGTTTTCCATATACCAGGCTTGCCATATACCTTTTTTTGTTAACCCCAACAAATCAAAAAATCACCAATTAGAAAAAAGGTAGAACAAAATAGTTTAGTTAAAATTCTTTATTTATTTGACTGCATTAACCGGAGTTGCCAGAAACATTAATCGTTATCAGATCAAAAAAATATCCAGGAACAAAATCCCCGAATCCAACAAAGTAAATTCATAACTTTTTTCGTACACTATTTTTACTTATTTTCATTCTCAACCTTTAATAAATTTGCAAGGAAACTCTTACATTCTAATTACATTTATTAAAAACCCCATTCAATTTAAAGGACATTCACTTTCAGAACTTTTTTATTTAAGACATATAAGGTGCATACTTCATCTTAAAATCTTTTGATTATATGCATTTGTTTTCCTTAAAAGCCCTAATTTTTATTTGATACATACAAAAATAATCTAAATTAAAGTATTGATGTGTAAAAACCAATCGAATTTTGGGAAAATTTCTTAGGGTTCTTATTCTAGGAGTCGTAAACGAGAATTGCACAAGCAACTGAGCTGAAAAACAATAATTTGAAATACCAGTTTCTTTAATTTTTTGTATCTCGAAAACCCTAAACACTCGAAAGATTTTCTTTTATAATTTTTGACAAACTTACCCAGGTAGAAATTTGGGATGGTACAAAAAACGAAGAGTTTTCAAAACGTTTGTTTTTGATGGTACTAAAATAAAAGCGTTTCCAAAGCGATAATTGCAAATAATACGAAAAAAAAGCATTTAAAAAACATTATTTTGGATTGCTATTCGAACGTTCGGACAAAGTATTTTAGGAATACTTTTTATACAAAACTTACAAATATTTGTGAAATAAAAACACTGTAAAAACATTGGTTCAAAGCGTTTTTCCAACGTTTGTAAAAAGTACTTTAGAAGTTCTTATCGTACAAAATTTACAACGGTTTATAAAATAAAACCAATGTAAAACCATTGCGTTAAAGCGTTTTTCTAACATTTGCCAATAGTACTTTAGAAATACTTTTTTTTTTGCGATTGCAGCTGTTCTCTCTGTTATAATGTCAAACGAGTTGCAACAACAGTTTAGTGGATGCGGAAAGCCAAATAAAGGTGTAGGCAAAGAAAATTTCAGTTCAACCCAAGTATATGAAGAATTAAAGGGTAATAAGTACATAACTTGTGAAAAAAGTATTTTTTTACAACATTTATTTTCTACAGATTTTTTATTACATCAGTTTGAAACTGAAACACCAGCCAAAATTTTGGCACAGACAAGCCGCTGGTTGGCGACTGCTAAGTATAGAAACTGCTCAAAACAATCTATTTTCAATCAAATTTGTCTTTCGAGCGTTTTGACAATGTTCAAAATTACAACCCTCAAAGCGGTTATCATTTGGGTCGTTTTCATAACGCTTAATAACTGTAAGCCAAAATGTTCTGTAAATACTTATTTAACGATTGAAAAAGCATTTCAAAAATTTTGTTTTGCAATGTTTTGAGAACGTTATAAAATACCATCCTCAGACCGTAAATTTGGGTTATCATTTTGCACATTCTCAAAACGCTTTAAATTTGTAATTTGGTATGTTCTGAAAACGCTTGTACCATCATGAAAAATGCTTTTAAAACGTTTTAAAGATTGTATTTTTCTACCTGGGTAGTTTCATCACACTTTCCGTTTTACTTATGTGATGTATAGTATAAACACATGTGTTGTAATGTAAACTGGCATTTCATAATTATTTCATTATGTATGTCTCCGCAAGTGTATTTTTGTTCCCTTAAATTTATCTAAAATTCTGATTATTCGAAACTGTTTGCGTTTGTTTTGCGTTTGTATTCATTGCATCTCTTCTAACGATCCAAAAATATATTTTAGTAACTTTCTTTCATTATTATATAGGCAAAGAGACAAACAACAGGCGAATTTTACAACAGTTTTTTTAACATCATAAGGAACTATACAAATATATATATTTTTCACTACACGTTCTTCTTTAGGTAATCAGAATAACCTTTGAATACCCACTGTTATAAGCATGCAGAATTTCAGATTCATTTTAGTAAACTTTAATTAAACATTTTTTCTTTTGTAATATCCCAAATACATTAATCAATCAGTCATATTTTGTTTTACTTATAAAAACAACATTATTTTTGTTATTTTTACAAAGAATATAGATATTAATATTGTTTGCACTTTCCCTGGTTTATGAAAACACCGAGATGGAGGGTATCCAAAAATTCGTCACAGCCGAATTTAATCTTTTTTAATACCAAATTCGGCACATCGGACTTTAATGCTTCCACTTGTTTATTAACCAGTTTTTATATTGCTTACGGTGGGGTATCTCTAAAATACAAAAAAGTTAACGATGTTCACATTTTTTATTTACATTTTTTTTTTTTCAAAAACAAAAAATATAAAGAGTATTTAAATCCTTTAAATGGATCAAAGAAAGATGTTCCACCTTATACAAATTACAATGTTGTGTTACTTGTTGATCCATATAGGGCTAATGTTTTCACTTTTTACCATAAAAGACCCACTAGGAAATATACAGTATAAAATTTAATTTTTCGTCCCCTGACAAGGGTTTACGATTTTTTAGGAAAAAAAGATAATAGTTTAATAAAATGTAACTGATGGTTTTGCGAAAATTATGAAAGATTTTATTCTATAAGCTTTCTAGTGGGTTTTTTAGGCAAATCAGTAAAAATTAATCTTATATAGACTAAATTAGATAAAATAATATAATTAGTTAAGATGTTTTTTATCGATTTAAAAGCTTCTCATGGGTGTTTTTGTCACCAGGCTACCATGTTTTTAATTGTTGTCTAATCAAATTTAAGTGATATTTTTAAGAAAATTATGTAAACCTTTAAAACATAAAAATGTTGTCTTATTTTCAACAAACTAAGCAATTTAACAAATTAAACAGTTCAATAAACGGAAATCTGCAAATCGGTATTTTAAAATGAAAAATTTAGATATTTAAACAGAAATTGGCAACTTTTAATTTTTGGAGTTATATAAATATTATCACAATAATTTTTTGAAGTAATCATTTATTATAACACGACGTACTAAATTATTTGAATCAGTACTACAAGCATCTCTGTTATTTGGTACGGATAGTACATAGTCCACAGCTTCTTCCAAATTTTTGTCCAATTTTGGTAATCGAGTTTCTTTATTGATGCAACAAATGTTGTGAAGCACAGCTGTAGCGACTATAATACTTTGGACTTTCTTAAAATTCAAGCGGATTCCCAAAGATAAAATTGGAAATCTTCTTTTCCAAACTCCATAGCTTCTTTCGACTGAGCAACGCGTTCTAATCTGCGATTCATTAAACAGACTTTCTTCAGCGCTTTTTGGATTTAAAAGCGGAGTCATAATATATTTCTTATTGGGATATCCACCATCACCCACTATTAAACTATCTCCAAATTCTCCGCTCTCAAATCTTGAATATATCTTAGAATTTTTAAAAATGTTGGAATCATGGGCTGATCCCTGCCAACGAGCTACAATGTTTGTAATCCTGAGGTTGGCATCATTCGTTGTTTGAACGTTCAGGGACAAAAAACCTTTTCTGTTCCTGTAAATTTCTGCATTGTTTCCACCTTATAAAGTAACAAATTTAATTTAAGAAGAAAATATACAACATTTTTCGCTTTACCTGGGGATATAATTTTAACATGTGTGCAGTCAATAGCTGCAATTACTTTTGGAAATTTTGCAATCTTATAAAATTCCTGTTGGCTTAAATAAATCTCCTGCTCTGACTTGGGAAACTTTATAAAATGGTCCTTTAATAAGGCAATATAATGAGACACTCGTTTAACTACTTTTGAAATCGTTGATTTGGAAACACCGTTTAAATCTCCAATGGTCATTAGCATGCCCCCAGTCGCGTATAATCGCAAGGTTATTAGCAACATCTGTTCTTCTGACAATGCATTGTTCCTTAAAAAATATTTATTAGTTTAAATATTGAAACAAACAATAAATGCTTACCAGTTCGTTTGGGTTTTTAATGTGAGGTCCGATAAGTTCCAAAACACTATAAGCTGATAGCTTGGACAAACGAAATCGCTGATAAAACTCTCCGTCGTCATATAAATGAAAATGATTTGGACGAGTTCTTATTGTCCTAGGCTTTCTTACTATAGTTTTATTTAAATTTGCAAATACTTCGGAATCACTATAATCCTCATCATCAGAAGAAAAATCCATTTTATTTTTTTTTAAATTTTTTGTAAAAGAAATTTTGTTTCTTTAAATAAACAGCTGTTTTATTTATAGAAATATATATTTTTTAACAGCTGCTATGTTTTGACAGCTCTAACTCTAGTTTAACCGGCCAATGTTGCTCGGTTAAACTAAAATTAAAGCAAAGTAAACTTGATCTCAAACACAGCGTTTAAAGTTTAAACCACGTTAAAACAACAAACATGGTTTAACTATATCCCAAAAACTGGCTCTTAGAAGTAATAAAGGGGGTTTCCTCAAAAAATTGTAAATGTTTGAGAATTAAGAAAATGTGTTAAAAAAAATAATTATTAACTTGACAGTTTTTCAGAACTAGTTTGCAGAATTTTTTTTTAATTCGCGCTTATTTTACCTGTGAAGTAAAATTGTTCTTTTCTTTTACCAAGGAAATTGATCTCTGATTTAACTAAAAGTTGACTTGGTTGCATTTGAGCACTTTTTGTGTATGTTTCTTTAATTCATATCGATTAAATGTGCGTAACAAGCACGGAAAATATGGAAAAAATAAATAAAGAATTTTAACTACTACTTCCCAGCAAAAATAATGCGAAGTAGTTCAAAAGAAACTACATTTTCATTATACAAAAAGTAGCTACTACTTCTGATTTTTCTGATCTAATGCTGGCCTTTTAGATCAGTTCCTAAACTTAGCATATAATGTCATCATATACAAGGTTTACTAGTAGAAATGTCACGAATGTTCGGTTACAATTTGGTATTTGTCATAATCAAATGGAACCGGGAGTTTGTGTCTTTTAACAACTATTTTCTTTAATCTAGATGTAGATCAATTAGTGTTTTCTGACCTTTAAATTTGAAAAACAATGATTACAAAATATCAGACTTAACAATAGTTTTCTTTCTATTATAATTTCGCTTTGTTTTTAAAGCTAGAAAGCTGTTTAAAAGTTTTTTTAATTATAACATTTTAAGCACTCCTACAGATACATATTTAAATTTATTTTCATCGGGATAAACATTAATTGCATTTATACATATTATCACTTAGTAAAAAAGATGTGACTTGACATCATACCTTAATCACTAATTAAAAATAACAAATTAAGTTCTATGAAAAAGAACACCCTAAAATACAATCTTTCATAACCTTACACATAGTACTTTTAATAAAGTGAAGTTTGAGGAATTTGCATTACCTCCGTCCTATGACAACCCCATGTTAAAATCATGCGTGTTTCACCTCAATTTGCACTACATCTGAATCCGTATATGTGATGATTTTACTTCATCTTTTTCCACTCTTTTTTCGCTGGGTTTGTATAACCGTTTTTCTAATTGGGGATATTGTTTGATTTGTACGGGGATAACGAACAAAAGTGTCTGGCAAGCGTTTTCTGTATTTTTCAAGGTTGGCCACCAAAATAAATAACGGTATTGGTATCTTTTTGTTGTTTGTTTGATATAACCGATACCGAAACTTTAATAGCTTTATGTAGCGGAATTATTAAAAAATTTAAAAAAAAAATATAAAAAACGTTTTAAATTATAAAAAAATCAAATTTATTAATTCATATATAAATTACTTATAGTTTATGTATTGTAAGTTCTTTTAAAATATAAACATAGAATTCTAAAATAAAACTACCCAGCAAAAAAAATGGAAGTGATTCTTAAAGAATAAATTTTTCATTGATTCCAAATTCATTCCTGATTTTCCGCTTCTAAAGAAGTTTTTTTTTTTCAGAACTTCCAAACATGTTATCTTGAACATAATTTATTCTTTCCAAATCTAGTCTATCCAACTCGGCCCAATCTCAAACTTAGGGGGTAAAAGCGAAATGGAAAATATATATATACATTTTTTTTTGTAAAAGAGCATATCTGAAATATGAAAAATTAAAATTTTTTGGACCCAAAGTTTAAATACTCGAGAAAAGAAAAGTTGAAGAAAAGTTTGATATCCATATTTTCTCTGCTTTGTTCCCATATAGTGAATGGATAAAAATACAAGGAGTTGTTGTAGAAACATAAAACTTGGTACGCTATTTTATTTTGGCCCAGGATAAACATATACACAAGGATAAACATATACAAGAAAATTGGTACAAGGAGAGGTCTACCTCCCATATACCCCGAAATTGAAAAAAAAAAATGAGAAAATTGCTTTCCAGGAATGTAAGTTCTACAATTACGAGTACGTACCAATTTCAAAGATTATTGCATTAAAAAAATGACTTCGGTAAGATAAATGAAAAATGTGAAAACAGTTACATTCTATACATTACAGTTATACAGATAATGCCTTTTGAAACTTTAAATTTTCATTTTTTGACCACACTTTTTATTTTGTTTTTGACCGATTACATTTCTTGAAAGCTGGGACAATTTTTTAAAAATATTTAAGCTTACCAGTAAAAATGTAAATAATATTGTGTTTATTTCATGTCATTATCTTAGACCGTTTTGGAATAAGTAACTCTCAAATTCAAAGCAAACAAAAAAAAATTTGACAAGTTTAGAAATTTTGCAAAAGTGATACTTTTAGTATTTCACATATTTTTCAAAAAACTTTTTTAAAATTCTTTAAGATCCCAGTGTAGAAAAGCATGTTTGTAGTTTAATAAATGCATATAATTACAAATTAATTGCGACTGTCTATAATACTTTAAAATAAGACTGTACATAAAATACAAATACATCGCCCTGCGGCGATGTCTTAACAAAAAAGCTATGTTGGCTACCTTGAACGTAAACATATACATCAATCTGGTAACGTTGTGGAAAAGAAACGGAGGCTATTTATAAATAAACAAAAAAATATAAAAATAGATTTTTTGTGTATGTTATGGCGTTTTCTTTTCTGGCAAAAAATGTAACATTTTGTTTGCCCTTTCTAAAAAATTGCACTTTTTGTGTTCTTTTCTAAAAAATTGACAACACTTTAAAAAGGAATCATGTTCTTTTAAAAATATGTCGCCCTATTAACATGCAAAAATGTTGCCATTTTCACCCTTTATAAAATGATGGGGTGAAAATGTTGCACTATAAAACAGCTGATTTTATAGTTTTGTTTTGAAAAAAAAATGTTTAAAGACGAAAATTAACAAATTTTATTTTATAAATTATAATAATTTTAAAAAATATACATTTAAATTGCTAAAAATGGAAAAAGCTGCTGTAGTGATATGCGTAAACAATGTTGTTGGGGTACTAATGGATTCTTCCTCATCATCAGATGAAGAGGAAATGTGTGTTCTGCAGGAGCGAAATATTGTGCTTGCATCAATTCCTGAATCCATTTTAAATAAAAAAAAAATAATTAATTAAAAACAATTTGAATGCCAATTTGCAATTTGCCGCTTTTTTATTTTTCAACTTGTTTTCTTTTAATACACAAATCAGCTGTTCTAAAGCAGGGCAGCATTTTTTGTATAAATTCATGTTTTATTGTGACTATGAATATGGCAACATATTAAGAGGGTTATGACAACATTATTTAAATGTCACTTATAAAAATGCAACATTTTTTTGTCAGAAAAGAAAACGCTATTAGTGTTGGTCACTTCTGAGTATAATATACAATAACAGAAAAGATAATAGGAAATAAAACTGCAATTTAGCTTTTTATTCGAGGCCATACTTGTTAAACGGTTATGACTTGGTATTGTTACGGAGGTCTTACGGCCGACAGGTTGTTGAAAAACAAATTGTTCTCATAGAGACAATCTTACAACTATAAGACACAAATAATAATACAATTTAAATCGATCACCTGTCAATTAAAAAGTCAGAAGCTAGTTTAGTCTGATTTGAAAATTAATAGTGTTTATAATTTTTAGAGAAAAACGTTTATTCTTCTTAACCTTAACATTTCTAAAACAGCAGAAAAAGTTTTCCGTTGAGTTTAAAAATAAAGGAACATGCATCAAAAAGTTTATGCAAATGTGTGCGTGTATACATTTTGTTGAAAAGAAAACAACAAAAACAAAAAACTTAAATAATTTTAAATAACCGAATATAACATTTTAAATAACTGAAAATAACATTAACAAATACATACATATATGGTTACCTATATGTTACCAACGAAACTAAATAGAAAAAAATTTTTATTCAAAGTTTTTTTTTATGAAATGCGGCCACATGTGATTCGACCACGGGCCTCCAGGTTGTCAGTCAACCGCTTCACCATCTGAGCTATCACGACATGTTATAATTGATAGTTAAAAACATAAATGACTTGCTTGCACAAAAAGTCATTACTTTCCAGCTTACAAAAAATAAAAAATTATTACCCAGACAGCAAAATACAATCGACTCAGTGTTGGCAAAGCGTCAGCGACGGTCTGTTATGCGGTTGCAGAACGTGGGCTTAACAATATTGACAGTATTGTCCTATTACACGATTGATAATAGTTTCCAGCTGTTAGTTTGAGAGAACTTGATGTTGGAAACTAAAAAAAAAACAATATTGGCAACGAATTCTGCATGTGGTACTCGCAAAACATATGCTTTACAAACAAAATACAGCTTCTCCCCGTCACTTTTTGTTTATGTTAAGTTAAATAATATTAAAGCACGAGTGCCCAAAAGTTCCTTATGGAAGAGCAAACACCAATACATTTAAAGAAAAACTAATTTTTATTCAACATTTTTTGTTGTAAAAACCAATACACACAAAGAAAAAAGAAAAAAATATTTCAATGTTTACCAGCAAAGCATGTATGCGTAGCGCATACTTTAGGGACATGGCCAAAATTGTACCCGAAATATGCGGTGTATAGACAAAATTGTCCTGATCTTATACGCTAGATGTATGAAAAGGCGCGAAAATTTTGGGGACAGTCCCCAAAGTAAGCAAATGTCCCTAAACTATGCAGGCGAACGACATTTATTCGTTCCCCCGCATAGTTTAGAGACATTTGCTTACCTTGGGGACTGTCCCCAAAGTTTTCGCGCCTTTTCATACATCTAGCGTTTAAGATGAGGACAATTTTTTCGATACACCGCATATTTCGGGTACAATTTTGGCCATGTCCCTAAAGTATGCGCTACGCATACATATATATATATATATATATATATATGTATGCACAGCGCATAGTTTAGAGACATTTATTCGTTCCTTCGCATAGTTTAGGGACATTTGCGTACTTTGGGGACTGTCCCCAAAGTTTTCGCGCCTTTTCATACATCTAGCGTTTAAGATGAGGACAATTTTTTCGATACACCGCATATTTCGGGTACAATTTTGGCCATGTCCCTAAAGTATGCGCTACGCATACATATATATCTGTATATACTTTTAATAAACAAATGAGAAAATATTATCCAAAAATATCGTTACCGGGACCGATAACCACATAGAATCGGTTACCATCCATTGTCATAATCAACACGTGCAAAAACAAAAAAAAAAAACACAAAATATTGTTGTTTTGTAATACAGGGTGGCTGATGAATGCCACTACAAAACAAAAAAGTAATAATTTTTATTCTGAGTTATTAATCGGTTCCATTTCTTTTTGGTTTCATTGATTCGTCTTTCAATTTAAGGAAAATGAACGAATGGGGTAATGAAACTAGCATTTTGATTGTGCGCCATTGCAGTGCTTTAGAGGATGGCGTTTAATCCTAAACAAACCTAACGGGCACATCAGGCGCCACTCCTCTAGAGTTTCGACAAGGAATAATTTTGCTCCAAAATGTATCACCATACAGTCAATACGGACAGTTCTGCTTAATGATTTTCATTTCTTTCCTTTAACAAATCAAATAACAACCGATTTGAACGCATTAGACTTGCCCCTTAGCTTGAAATGTTCTCTGTAATTTGCACGGAATACTTAATCAAAATATATCGCTTTTCAAATGAACAAATAAAAAAATATTTATATTGAAAAAAAAAAAATTATTTGATTTTCATAATGTAGCAATATTTATCAGCCACCCTGTATGTATTTAGGTTTTTATAAATGGTATGTATGCGTTAGTAGCAATCGCATGCAGTGCTGCCAGGTTTGCCGATTTATCGTCATGTTGACGATATTTAATACCCAAAATAACTACATGACTTTTGGACGATTTTTGCTTCCAAAATGACGATTTTTTGACAATAGTTTAATATGTCAGCAATACCTATTTATTTATTATTCTCATAAAATCGCCGGCTCGATTATTAAATTTAAAATTTAAAAAAACATTGTTTTTTATGCAGGAACAAAATCCCCGAATCCAACAATGTAAATTCATAACTTTTTTTCGTACACAATTTTTACTTATTCTCATTCTCAACCTTTAATAAATTTGCAAGGAAACTCTTACACTCTAATTACATTTATTAAAAATCCCTTTAAATTTAAAGGACATTCACTTTCAGAACTTTTTTATTTAAAACATATAAGGTGCATACTTCATCTTAAACTCTTTTGTGTATATGCATTTTTATTTTCCTCAAAAACCCTAATTTTTATTTGATTCATACAAACACAATCTAAGTTAAAGTATTGATGTGTAAAAACCAGTCGAATTTTGGGAAAATTTCTTATGGTTCTTATTCTAGGAGTCGTAAACGAGAATTGCACAAGCAACTAAGCTGAAAAATAATAATTTTAAATACCAGTTTCTTTAATTGTTTGTGTCTCGAAAACACTCGAAAGATTTTCTTTTATAATTTTTGACAAACTTAATTTTATCACACTTTCCGTGTTACTTACGTGATGTATAGTATATACACATGTGTTGTAATGTAAACGGGTATTTAATAATTATTTAATTATGTATGTCTCCGCAAGCGTATTTTTGTTCACTTAAATTTATCTAAAATTCTGATTATTCGGAACTGTTCTGATGCGTTTGTATTCATTGCATCTCTTGTAACGATCCAAAAATATATTTTAATAATCCTTATTACTTTCAAAGAGACGATTCTTTTTTATACAAAATAACATTCGAATTTTACAACAGTTGTTTTAACATCATAAGGGTACTTTAAAAATATTTTGCTATTTTTCACGACACGTTCTTCTTTAGGTAATCAGAATAACCATTTCACCTTTGAAGACCCACTGTTATAAGCATGAACAATTTCAGATTCATTTTAGTAAACTTTAATTAAACATTTTTTTCTTCTGAAACATGCCAAATACATTAATCAATCCATTCATATTTTGTTTTACTTATAAAAACAACATTATTTTTGTTATTTTTACAAAGACTATAGATATTTATATTGTTTGCACTTTCCCTGGTTAATGCAAACACCGAGATGGAGGGTATCCAAAAATTCGGCATAGCCGAATTTAATCTTTTTTATACCAAATTTGGCACATCGGACTTTAATGCTTCCACTTGTTTTATGTGAAAAGAATTATTTAAAATTCAATTCAAATTCGTAATGAATTGAAATCAAAGAAGAATGATTCATTTACAGCTCTGTGGACAACGGATCAAATTTCGTCATTAATATGAATTGCATTTTTTTTTTCTAATTCATTTGAATTAATTCAAAATCAATTCAAGTCAAATGAATTGGAAATGAATTGCAATTCATTTCGCCAAACTCATTTGAATTGAAAATGAATTGCAATTCATTTTGTCGAATTCATTTGAATTGGAAATGAATTCCAATTTTGTTTTGCCAAATTCATTTGAATTCATTCAATTCTTTTTTATGTGAAAAGAATTATTCAAAATTCAATTCAAATTCGTAATGAATTGAAATCAAAAAAGAATGATTCATTTACAGCTCTGGTAGCCGGATACATTTCCCTCAGCGTCTATGACAGCTTGTAGTTTAGCTGGAATAGATGCAATCAAATTGCGTACACACTCAATTTCTACGCCGTTCCACAAGCCGCGAATAACGTTGTAAAAGACATTTTTTTCAAAACCGGTTTTCTTGCAGATTACCGTTAACATTAATCTCTAACATTGCTCAAACACTAAATCTGCCAAAATTATGCAGCTTATCGCTATCAAAATGCAATTAGAAAGAGTCAGTCAGTGGAAGAACGTTGTAACTTACTTATAAAATGATAAGAACGGAATTGTCAAAAGTAATTGATAAGTGTAACAGAGGCACAAAAAGGAAATCTAATGTTGAAATGTGGAAAGATAATAAAAATAAAAGGTTGAGAAATAGTGGAAATGAGTATAAAACAAGGAAAAATAAGAGTATACCTCAAAAAAACGCTCCGGAGCAGGTAATGTGGAAAAACGTTTTAAGTGCACATCACGTTATTTTTTATTTTAATTCTTGGTATATAGGTTTGTGATTGCATATGCTACTTTAATTGCAAAAAATTTTGCATAGGTCAAATAAAGGACAATTTTTATAAATTCTACGAGCAAAATTACAATGAACAAACGGCTTTTTTATCGTCTTTAATGGAATTGAGGGAGCCTCAAAGAAGAAGAGTTAAAGAAGGCATTTCTTATCGCAACGTTGCTGTCAATTATTTTTTGCGTAGCCAGAACGGTAAAAGAGAGAGAGTATGCAAAAAAATGATTTGCCACACATTTCAGGTAAATTTTGTTATAGCATAGAGCCAACTGATTTGAGGCAAGATATAACAGTTTTTTTTTCAACGAGAACTTTTTTTTATTATTGCAAACACTATAGATAACGCAACGCAGAATACAAATGCTGGTTGAAAAATTAAAAAATGGAATTAATATTAATGACCAACGCGGCAAGCATGAGAATCGTCCTCATAAAATCGTAGACGAAGAAAAAAGAAGTATTACGGAACACATATTAAGCTTTCCTAGCCAAGAAAGCCATTATAGTCGTTCCTCTTCAAAGAATGATTGCTTAAGCCCTGATTTAAACATCAATACAATGTATAAGTTATTCAAAGTAAAATACCCTGATACTTTGATATCTTATAATACATACAGGCATATTTTTAATACGGAGCACAAGTTACGATTTGGTTTTCCAAGAAGCGATACTTGTAAGGTTTGTGATAAGCTTTTTATTCAAATGGTTGCAGCTGCAAACGATGAAAAATTTCATAGCATAGAAAAATCCGCCAAAGCACATCACGAAAAAGCAGAAAAAGGCTATGCCCAACTTAGAGATGATTCCAACGCTGCCGTTAATTTTGATAACATTGTTGTTATTTGTGTCGATTTACAGCAAGTGATTTTCACGCCAAATCTTACACATTCTGATGTTTTTTATCAACGTCAATACTCCAATTACAACTTCGCTGTACATACTCTTCCACAGAACAAGGTCAATATGTACACATGGCACGAAACTATTGCAAAAAGAGGAGCTGCGGAAATCGCTTCATGTATTTTGAAACATATTTCATGTAACTACAGTGTTCTTAAAAGGGGGAAATTAGAAAATTAATAATATGGTCTGATAGATGCGTTGGACAAAATAACAACTGGACAATAATTTCATTGTGTCACAGTCTTCTAACAAAGTACTTTTCTGAAATCAATCAAAAAATTTTAACTTCAGGTCATAGCTTTCTTCCATGTGATCGAGATTTTGCGCTTATTGAAAAAAAGAAGAAAGCATCACAACTCTTTATTCCAGAAGATGTTTGCCGGTTAATTGAGTCTACGAGACAATCGAATCCATTTAACGTACATCAAATGGGTCTAAATGATTTCAAGAATTTTGATGTTCTTAAAAAAAATTTATATAAAGATCCTAACTGCAAAATAACCGATGCTAGATGGCTTCAGATTTCTACTGATGATCCAAATATACTAAGAGTACGAAAAAATCATAGTATTGCAGAAACGTGGTCATGCTACAATTTATACTCCAAAAGAACACGAAACTTGACAAATTATACGATGCAACCTCTTCGGGAAGAACCCATTACAGTAAGTGATGAAAAGAAAAAAGATCTCCTTGCAATGGCATCATATTTGCCTGAGAAGTACGCCGAGTTCTATACATCGATCTGCGGTTAAATTAAAACATAAAGTTTTTGCTTGAAAGCAAACCAACATTTTTTTTTTATGTATTTAAAATATGTATATATTTTCTTTTGTGTTCTTGAAACGAATTTTTGTTTTGATGTTGAATTAATTTTTTGTTATAAATAAATAAATTTTTTAAATCTATGTATAATGTTCCCTTTATTTAAAGAATAGAAAACAATCAAATTTTTTATAAGAATGTTTTCTTTGCGAGAATAACGTGGAATAACGTTTTAAAAGACATCGGTCATGATGCTTTGCGTAGTGGAAAAACGTTTTAACTGCCATCGTGCTTTGGATATGAAACGTTTTTCCACTGAAAAAAGTATTAAACAGTAAATTAACATGCAATTTGAAATTTAAATTTCTTGATTTTTTGCAAAAAAGTTTTTATTATCCTTATTTTTGACAAGCTAAAAAAAAATTAACAAAAAACAATGATCTTGCCTTTAAAAAACGTTTTTTGCTATACTGAACAATTATGATTTTGTAACTTACAACGTTATTCGCGGCTCGCCTTCAATTGTTTCTTCTCGTTTTCGGTCTTTTTGTACAGTTCTCTGCCTTTTTATGAACGCCCATACACACAGGGAAAATATTAGTTGGAATTCAATGAATCCCATTAAAAACCATTCACGTTGATTGAAAAATGATAACAAGTAATTACTATATATAATTAGAACAAATTAAACATCTTTATTATCAAACGACAATGTCTTCAACAAATTAACAGTTCATTTACCTAAATCAATTGTTACCCAAACCAAATTTTAAAATTAAATAAATGTTTTGTAATTTATGATGGTAGCAACCATTTTAAAATTATATTTTCATTCATTTGAATCTATTTTTTGTTTGCAAATATAATAATATTGGGCTTAGAAATAATTTTAATGTAAAAATTAAATATTACCAATTATTCAGGAACTTTCATCATCATATAGCCGTGTGTACTAATGTCATTTAATAAAAATTCGGTTACATACACAAAAGTAGATTTGATTGGGCTAATTAACAAAAATTATCTTTGCAACTAAGGAATCGGTTATTTTTAAAATGTCAAAAAAAAAAATCACAAAAATAAAAACACAACAAAAAATTTTAAATACAAATTAATATTTTGTAAAAAAACATCTTAGCAAAATATTTAAAAATAAAAAAATCAATTATTAAAACAAAACCTGATGGAAATGGCTATCACTTTATGGGCATATCAACATTCATCAAAACGGTATTAAAATTTTTGTTTCAAATATCTAAATAATAGTATTCGAAGAATAATATAATATTCTTTACAGAAATTTAATGCATTGATGATGACTTCATATTCCGTATTCTACAAATGTTTTTTCAAGCAGAAAAACGTCTTCTGGTTTGTGTTCTCCAATGATATATTCCTGAGAACAACTACATCAACATTTGTGTATCGTTTTTCATTGTTTTAAATGGTAAATATTTGACGGAATCCTATAAAAATTTGAAATCTGTATAAAATTATTGGAGTCAATTTACAGCAAATTCATCAGATTCTGATATATCTTCCTTTCGATAACCGCTTAGAATCAACAATTTCTTTTTATAAACAAAGCCAGATTTTGCAGAAAAACCACTCAGATTCTGGAGAGCCATTACTCTAGATAAACTTTAAAATTTTTAAGCCTTCATATAAAAAAAACATTTTATTGAATTTAAAAAGAAATGGAGCACATAAATGAAATTGTATTCTTTAGAAAATTCTGCGATTATTTACCATCCTCCCCATATTCATGGTATTGAATTTTAATGCGCTTGCCGGTAACAAAATCACTATCATTTTAGAGTGTTTTTATAATGAAAACCCCCAGATTTCCTTTAAATATTTCGATGATTTAACCTCTTCGACCAGTCTGGGTCAGTATATCACACTTAATGCCTTTCTTTTATATTATGGTGTCCCTTAAAAATATATATGTCATTACAGTGTTGTTACAAATGGTTCCAAATGAAAGAAATCGATTCTTTTTTTTTTTGGAAAACGTTACGCAAGTCGGCTAAAAATTTCCTATTTTGGAAAAAAACTATTATTAGTATTAAAAATTTCCAAAATTTATTTTATATGTCATTTATTTATTTAATATGCTCAAAATTATTCTGATATGCAATTCTGCCTTCATTGGCTATCTTTAACCCACTTCACATTGTGAAGAAATAATATTGAGTATATTAAATAACTGAAATAAAAAATAAATTTTTCCGAAACTTCGAATTTTGTGAATTTTTAATAATACTGTTTTTCCAAAATGTGCCATTTTCGGCAGACTTGCGCGGGTTAACGTTTTTAAAAAACCGATTTTTGGAATCATTTGTATTAAAACTGAGGGGTGTAATGAACAAAACCCGACAAATCGTTATTTTAAGCGACATCCTCTTGTATAAACATTATTTTTTTCGTGTCGAAGTGGTTAATGTACATACGAGTAGTTTTTTAAATAGAATTTTAGATTATATATAATTTTAAACAAAATTTATCAGGTTTTATGCCATCCTTTTGGCATAGCATAAAAGGATTTTTGTTATATTGCATAAAAATACGAATTTTTTACACAATCAGTTAAAATCAAATACTGTTTATTTGATATTTTGTATCTGTTTTTGTATTTCTATTAAATTTAAATTTTAAAGTATTTTTTAAATTAATAAAAATAAAAAATAAATAATTTTGGAAATTATTTGGAAACGGTGTTTTTAATACTATAGTTAATTCGGTAGGATTAAGTAAAAAAAAACTGTTGGGTAAACCATCGTGTATATTCAATTTGGTAGGGATAACTACAAATTTAATCGTTCTAATAAAATATTGGTTACAACAATCGAATCGACATATGAATTTTATGATAGTACGTGTGACTGCCAAAATTCGGTTGGCAAAAAATTCGGTTGCAACAATGAATATGTTTTCTGTGTGTAGATATTTTTTTTATGTTAAGATCGGGACTTTGGGGTGGAAGAACCGCTTGGAAGAACCGCATGGAAGAACCGCTTGCCCAACTCTATTTAAAAACGGTGTTGGTAACCGTGCTTTGTTGCATGTATCATTATCATGCTGTAAAATCCAATTTTCATTAGGAAATAGTTTCTGAGCTGAAGTAAAAGCATGGTCATTTAAAATGTCAAGGTACCCTGACTGGTTTAGTGTATCTTTTATTGGTAGCAGATCTCCAAATCCATTGTATGAGACACATCCCCAAAACATTACTGAGCCCCCACCGAAAAGATACTTCGATCCTTTGGAAAGATGAATATAAGTTTTTCCAAATAACAATTTAAATTGAAAAGAGGACTCATCCGTACATAATACATTGTGCCAAAACCCCACTGCATATACTCCATAGCAAACTATAGCCGTTTTGTTTTATTTTTTCAGATATTTTCATTATTTTTCTCGTGACGTACATAGGTCTTTATATCATATGTGTTCAACCTTCTCCGAATTGTAAATTCACTTACATGTTAAATTCACTGATGTTTTCTGTCTCTGCAGCGACTTTAAGTGGACTTGCGACTGGATTTTCTGCGAATTTTTTAACAAGTGAATGATCTTCCATTTTGTTTCTTACACACAGAAAACATATTCATTGTTGCAACCGAATTTTTTGCCAACCGAATTTTGGCAGTCACACGTACTATCATAAAATTCAAATGTCGATTCGATAGTTGTAAGCCATATTTTATTAGAACGATTGAATTTGTAGTTAGCCCTACCGAATTGAATATAAATGATTGTATACCCAACAGTTTTTTTTAAGTTTATCCTACCGAATTAACTATAGTATTGAAAACACCGTTTCCAATTAATTTCCAAAATTATTTATTTTTTTTTTTATTAACTTAAAAAATACATTAAAATTTAAATTAAATACAAATATAAAATATAAAATATCGTATAAACAGCATTTGATTTTTCTGCAATATAATAAAAATCCTTTTATGCTGTTCATTAATACAAATGATTAATGATTTAAAACGTTAACCCGCTCCGCAAGTTTGCCGAGAATATAATGGCCCATTCTCAAAATTAGAAGTTTCGGAAAAATTTATTTTTTATTTCAGTTGTTCATTAAATATACACAAAATTATTCGGATATGTAATTCTTACTTCTCCGGATATCATTAACCCACTTTAGCTTGGAATCCAAAATGACACATAAATATTATAACATTGCAAAAACATATTTTTTAAATTAGTTTTAAAGATTTTTTAAAATGCCTAATTTGGAGATGTCGATTGCTATTTTCTTGTTAGTTAGTTAAGTACCCTTTATGACATATGCGAATCTAATAAAAATCTGAAATATGTTATTCTCTAAATTTCGTGGGTATTTTTTGATGAAAAGTGAAAACATTAACCTTATATGGATCAAGTTACACGAAATAATATTTTTAAACAAGTGGACATTTTTTTTTTTTTTTGATCCAAACCCTTTATATTCTCTTCTTGTGGTCATAATTTAAATTAAGTATGGGTCTTTTTTGTCCCGGCCACTAAGGGTGAACGATTATTTGAAGAAAAGAAAAGATAATAATAATTTAATAAAATTTAAGTGATAATTTTCCGAATCAAAAAAGTAATTAATATAAAAAATTAATTACGATTGTCATTATCTGACGGTTGCAAAACACTTTCTAACATAAAATTTGAATAAACTTGCTTAACGGCGACTCAATCTCTAACCTACACTTGGTATCCAACTATTGTATGTGAATAAAGCGCATCATAAAACGTGATAATTACTTGTGAAAAAGAGATAGGATAAAGAAGAAAAAGCATTCTAGTTGAGAAATGAATTGTGCATTGGTATTAGCTAATTCTGTCTCTTCTGATCAAAACAATACTTGTGTGTACGTAGTGTGACCAAACTCCAATTTAGTCGCAGTCAACGCTGTGTCGATCGTGGCTCAACTGGTTAAGAGGTGAGATTACGATGCATAGCTTTGATGCTAAGACTGTGAGTTCAAATCACAGTACGACACCAAAAAATAAAAAAAAAAATTTTTCATATAGAGCAAAATTAACAATATAAAATACTTTGTTCAATTGACACATAAATTAACCACTGACGGGTCCCAGGAGGGGGACGAAACTGCGGCAGTCTGGTGTATCCCTTGTGTCCGTAAAATTTTTCAATAAAAATGTTTTCTTCTTCTTCTTCCTGTAAAGAGACTAACTAAAGAAATATTCTACAGTAATTAATATAAAAAATTAATTACGATTGTCATTATCTGACGGTTGCAAAACACTTTCTAACATAAAATTTGAATAAACTTGCTTAACGGCGACTCAGTCTCTAACCTACACTTGGTATCCAACTATTGTATGTGAATAAAGCGCATCATAAAACGTGATAATTACTTGTGAAAAAGAGATAGGATAAAGAAGAAAAAGCATTCTAGTTGAGAAATGAATTGTGCATTGGTATTAGCTAATTCTGTCTCTTCTGATCAAAACAATACTTGTGTGTACGTAGTGTGCCCAAACTCCAATTTAGTCGCAGTCAACGCTGTGTCGATCGTGGCTCAACTGGTTAAGAGGTGAGATTACGATGCATAGCTTTGATGCTAAGACTGTGAGTTCAAATCACAGTACGACACCAAAAAATAAAAAAAAAAAAGTTTTTCATATAGAGCAAAATTAACAATATAAAATACTTTGTTCAATTGACACATAAATTAACCACTGACGAGTCCCAGGAGGGGGACGAAACTGCGGCAGTCTGGTGTATCCCTTGTGTCCGTAAAATTTTTCAATAAAAATGTTTTCTTCTTCTTCTTCTTCTTCCTGTAAAGAGACTAACTAAAAAAAAAAAGTAATTTTTGAAAAATCTTTAAAATTAATTTTTTAAAAATATGTTTTTGCACTTTTAGCAAATTCGTGGGTTATTTCGGATTCGAAGTCAGAATTGCATACCAGAATAATTTTGAGCATATTAAAAAAAATAAATGATATATAAAATAAATTTTGGAAATTTTCAAAATAATCAATTTTTAGCCGACTTGCGACACGGGTTAACCAAAAGAATCGATTTCTTCCATTTGGAACCATTTGTCACAAAACTGGTGGGTTGTAATGACGTATCTATTTTTAAGGGACACCATAATATAAAATATAGGCATTAAGTGTCATTTATTTAAAGGAAATCTGACGGTTTTCCCTTATAAAAACACTCTAAAATTATAGTGATTTTGTTACCGGCAGGCGCATTAAAATTCAAAAACATGCCTATGGGGAGATTGGTAAAGAATCGTAGAATTTTCTAAAGAGCACAATTTAATTTATGTGCTCCATTTCTTTTTAAATTCAATGAAATGTTTTTTTTATATGAAGGGTTAACAATTTTCAAGTTTATCTAGAGGAAAGACTCCAGAATCTGAGTGGTTTTTCTGCAAACATCTGCCTCAAAATCTGGCTTTTTTTTAAAAAAAATTGTTGATTCTAAGCGGTTATCGAAAGGAAGACATATTAGAACCTGATGAATTCGCTGTACATAGACTACAATAATTTTAAACAGACATAATTTGTATAGGATTCCGTCAAATACTACCTTTTAAAACAACGAAAACAGATACACAAATGCTGATGTAGTTGTTCTAAGGAATATACATATCATAAGAGAACACAACCCAGAAGACGTTTTTCCACTTGAAAAAAATTTAATTTTCAGGAAAATAATTTGAAGTTTCGGAAATATTTGCGGCCAGTAATGGACTTGCATTTGTTGTAGCATACGTATTAATCGGAATATGAAGTCATCTTCAATGTATTAAATTTCTGTAAAGAATGTTATTCTTCGTATACTATTATTATTGAGATATTTGAAACAAAAATTTAAATACCGTTTTGATGAATGTTGATATGTCCACAAAGTGATAGCCATTTCCATCAGGTTTTGCTTTAATAAATGATTTTTTTTTATTTTGAATTTTTAAATATTTTTCTAAGATGTTTTTTTTCAATATTATTTTGTATTTGAAATTTTATGTTGTGTTTTTTTTTGTGATTTTTTTTTTATTTGACGTTTTAAAAATAACCGATTCCTTAGTTGCAAAGATAATTTCTGTTAATTAGCCCAATCAAATCTACTTTTGTGTATGTAACCGAATATTTATTAAATGACATTAGTACACACGGATATATGATGATGAAAGTTCCTGAATAATTGGTAATATTTAATTTTTACATTAAAGTTATTTCTAAGCAAACAAAAAAATAGATTCAAATGAATGAAAAAATATTTTAAAAATGGTTGCAACCATCATAAATTACAAAACATTTATTTAATATTCAAATTTGGTTTACGTAACAATTGATTTAGGTAAATGAACTATTAATTTGTTGAGGACATTGTCGTTTGATAATAAAGATGGTTAATTTGTTCTAATTATAAATAGTAAGTACTTGTTATCATTTTTAAATCAATGTGAAAGATTTTTAATGGGATTCATTGAATTCCAACTAATATTTTCCCTGTGTGTATATATTTTCGACCAGTTCTGACTCTATTTTGTAGGTTTCCGTACGTATCTTTCTACGTATTCTTCGCGGGAATTTTTAGCATTTCATTAGTTTTTATTGCCTTTTTGTATTGATATTTACATCCTAAGCAATACAAATTTGCCAACTAGCAAAACAAAGATTGATACGTTTTCAACGACTTTTTGGGAATGTGTAAATAATTTTGAAAACTGTGGTATAGTCTTCTTTTGTGATTTTTATCAACAGCCAGCAAATTTATTTATAAAAATGTTTAACTAACATAATCTATACACTTTAATGATTGCAATAGAGAGGTTTTATGCTGCAAATTTATTCATAAAATAAAAAAATTTTGTTTATTTCGAAGCATATTTAAATTTTATGTATGTATGTATGCAGTAAAAACAAGCAAACAATTTTTTTTTTTTATTTAAAAAAAAATAAAAAATACTCTATAAAATGATTGTAAAATCATAGTACAGTAATTTGATGTGATTTGTTTTTTAAAATAAACTACATTCATCGTAAAAAATTAAAGTTCTTTTACCTATAACATTTTTTTTACTTATAAATAAAGATACTGTGTCTGTCACAAACTGAAACTACAAATATTTATAGCAGAAGTTTCCTGAGTGTAGGAATGATAACGATTGTTTTTTTTTTTTTTAAACATTAAATACGAACATTTTTGCATTTTTATTAACAAGAAAATGTGTTCAGACTATAAATCAGCAATGTGTCATGTCTGTTCAGCTCTGCCAACTTTGATGTCTTGCCTCCATTTTAGACATATAATGTAATCATTTTATTTTTTTACCGCTCTACGGGCTAGCTTTTCAGAAACAGTTAAATGACTAATAATCGTGAAAATCAGTACAGATCGTTTATAATCCACGACATGAAACTTTCTGCATTACAACCTGCATCCTTATAAGGGTTTAGGGTAAGCTGCTTACAACCTGCAGCCTTGTTAGGGAAAACAGTAAGCTCAACATTTTTTTGTTTATTTTTATACGAAAATTATTCGTTTTTTTTGCTGCTTCTCAGTATTATGTGATAGTAAGCGCTTAAATCAGCGCATTTGTTTTATCCTGCTTCTAAAAACATGAAAATTTTTTACTGGGTGACAAATGTTTATCTTTTCATTTAAAAAAGCAACAACAAATGTGATGAAATGATCTCCAATCGAACAATAATGTTTTTTTATTAATTTACCAGTTTAGAAAATAACGAAAACCGAAGTTCTGATGAGATCTTTAGCCAGATCGAAATACTAGTATCAACCTAGCTAATATGTTTGATTTGCTTTATTTTTGTAAATATACGGAGGTTGAAAGCTCGTTATAAATTGAAAATAACATAAAAATAATCTCGATGTATATAAAAACAAAAAACTAATATAACTGTAAAAAATATTACTTGAGCCAGAGTACACACCAAAAATTTTTTATATAAATAGAACATTTTTGGTCTTCAAAATTTAGTAACGTCATGATGCTTGTTAGGAAAAGACCTAACCACGTGGTTGATTACTAAGAAGACAAGAATGGAGCAACATTGATTATTAATAGGTTTTTTGTTAAAGTTCTGCCTATTATATAGGCTCTAGCTTTTCTAAAACTTCGGGTTCTGATGAGATCTTTAGCCAGATCGAAATACTAGTATCAACCTAGCTAATATGTTTGATTTGCTTTATTTTTGTAAATATACGGAGGTTGAAAGCTCGTTATAAATTGAAAATAACATAAAAATAATCTCGATGTATATAAAAACAAAAAACTAATATAACTGTAAAAAATATTACTTGAGCCAGAGTACACACTAAAAATTTTTTATATAAATAGAACATTTTTGGTCTTCAAAATTTAGTAACGTCATGATGCTTGTTAGGAAAAGGCCTAACCACGTGGTTGATTACTAAGAAGACAAGAATGGAGCAACATTGATTATTAATAGGTTTTTTGTTAAAGTTCTGCCTATTATATAGGCTCTAGCTTTTCTAAAACTTCGGGTTCTGATGAGATCTTTAGCCAGATCGAAATACTAGTATCAACCTAGTTAATATGTTTGATTTGCTTTATTTTTGTAAATATACGGAGGTTGAAAGCTCGTTATAAATTGAAAATAACATAAAAATAATCTCGATGTATATAAAAACAAAAAACTAATATAACTGTAAAAAATATTACTTGAGCCAGAGTACACACTAAAAATTTTTTATATAAATAGAACATTTTTGGTCTTCAAAATTTAGTAACGTCATGATGCTTGTTAGGAAAAGACCTAACCACGTGGTTGATTACTAAGAAGACAAGAATGGAGCAACATTGATTATTAATAGGTTTTTTGTTAAAGTTCTGCCTATTATATAGGCTCTAGCTTTTCTAAAACTTCGGGTTCTGATGAGATCTTTAGCCAGATCGAAACACTATTATCAACCTAGCTAATATATTTGATTTGCTTTATTTTTGTAAATATACGGAGGTTGAAAGCTCGTTATAAATTGAAAATAACATAAAAATAATCTCGATGTATATAAAAACAAAAAACTAATATAACTGTAAAAAATATTACTTGAGCCAGAGTACACACTAAAAATTTTTTATATAAATAGAACATTTTTGGTCTTCAAAATTTAGTAACGTCATGATGCTTGTTAGGAAAAGACCTAACCACGTGGTTGATTACTAAGAAGACAAGAATGGAGCAACATTGATTATTAATAGGTTTTTTGTTAAAGTTCTGCCTATTATATAGGCTCTAGCTTTTCTAAAACTTCGGGTTCTGATGAGATCTTTAGCCAGATCGAAATACTAGTATCAACCTAGCTAATATGTTTGATTTGCTTTATTTTTGTAAATATACGGAGGTTGAAAGCTCGTTATAAATTGAAAACGAAGATATTTTTGTTGATGAAAAGGCCACAAGATGGATAATGCGTATAAAATTGTTTGTAAAGGGTGTTTTTTTAGAGGTATAGAACTTAGAAATGGAATAAAGCAAAGATGCAGTTTTTAAATTGACATGCAATTTTTTTATTCCAATGATAATATTCTGGCATTATTGTAGTAATTTAAATATGACTTCTGGAATATGACCTACACGGCTGGCTCTTATGTAGTCTAATATGGAGGTCCAATTTTAGATGACTTTCCCCAACATTTGTTGCCGTATATTGTCAATAACGCGGCGAATGTTTTCCCCAAAGTGGTCAATCGTTTCGGGCTTATCGGCGTAGACTAGCGACTGCACATATCCCAACAGAAAATAGTACAACGGCGTTAAATCGCACGACCTTATAGGCCAATTCACTGGTTCGAATCGTGAAAGTATGCGGTTACCACACGTTTCCCTCAATAAACCAATTGTGGCACGAGCTGTGCGACATGTTACGCCGTCTTGTTGAAACCACAGCTCACAGAAAGTTAGGTAATAATGGCTCTATAGCGGTCACCATTGACTGATCAGCATAGTTTTTAAAGAAGTACGGACCAACGATTCCACCAGCCCATACACTTGAGCATTATCATCACTCCAAATGCGTCTGTTTTGTATATTGACGTATCAATTTAACCTTCATCGCTAAACAAAATTCGCAAAATTCGTGAGCGATACGTATTTCGAACAGAACCATGATTTTAAAAATAAATTTGCACAATTTGGAATCACTTGACAGCTGACAAAATGGCTGCCAGTTAAAAAGGTGTTGCCAACTTAAAGTTATATACCTGAATAAAAACACCCTTTATAAGGTAGCAAGCAGCACTTCATGCTTTCCGTCATTGTAGTGGTTTGTATAGATAAAGTTTTATATGCATACTCGAAGAAAAAATATCAGATGGTTCGAAAAGTTCTTGAAACTAATTTTGTTGGGTCATTTAAGTTATTCAAATTTTGTGCACATAGACATTTATATGGCTGGATATAAATTTATGTATCGCATAAAGATATTCTAAAAAGATTTTATAGATATTCTGCTTTTGTGCCAATTTTTAGTAGCTCTCAAAAATTACTTCAAATCCCCTAAGATGGTGGTTAACGTCATATAACCATTTTTCTAAATGAGTTTTAAAGTCAACGAATGGGCTAATTTGGTTCATTTGTATATAAAAATATTTAATATGAAGTTTGGTGCCGATTGAATAATGAAAAGTAGAGGCGGAAATCGATTGAAACTGTGTTTTGTATGTGAAAAAATTACTTCTTTTTTAGTTTTTGCAAAAAGATTTTATTTTTGTCGTAATAGTATCTATTATAATATCATAATTATATATGATAAATTAATACAAAATAATGTTTTTAAAAAGGTATAACAATCCGAAATCGGTTAAGAACTAGACAAGTAATAAAAAGTGACCCAGACCGCTAATGTGCCAAATACCACTTGGCCACAAAATTTGAGCTCACATCTTAAATGTTTTTGAAATTAATTATTGCAACATAATTTTTTTATTTAATGAATTCATAAATTATGAGATATGAAATATTTGGTTTTACACAAAAAAAAAAAAAACTAGAAGCCATATTGCCATAGCCTACCTATGCTTTTCTTTCTATGAAATCAAACAAAAAGTTTTATTACCTATTCCAATAGGTAAAAATTTAACCTTTTGGCAATGTAAACTAAACTAATTGGCAACCCCTTGAAAATTTTAATTCAATCTTCGAAATGTCATAAACAGGGAAACCGCAAATATGCAATATCATGTTTTTTCCTGTGTGTCTAGGGTTTGGGATTTCCCGGACTTTTTTATATCCCGGGAAACGGGAATGAAAAAATGTGTTTCCCGGGAATCCCGAGAATTTTTTTTATAATTTTTTCTTTTTTTAAACTACTTACAAGGTACATTTTTGGTAAAAATTTTATGGTTTATTAAACAAAAACAAATTATAAATACACAAATTCAGTCTGTTGAGCATTAAAACAAAAAAAAAAAAATAATATAAAATTAAATTACATAAATTTGAGATCACTTAGTATTAAAGATGTATACAGTGATGTAAAACCATTAGGTTTTCAAAAAACCAGCTTTTAAAATTATCAATGCATTTAACAAATCATTTGACATTCTATTTCGAATCTTTGTTACAAGATTTCCAGCAACTGAGAAAACACGTTCGCTTTCCACTGATGTTGGCTTTATTGTTAGTAGAGCATTATACAGTTTATCCAAATTTTTGGTACGGTGGTTAGAAGTTTCAAAAAGAGCCAACTCCTTTTTGATAATATTTTTATTTTTTCCTGCTGATATTTTGAGTATAGCTTTCGCATTGTTAATTGCATTATTTAATTTATTTTTAAAAGTTTTATCAGCTTGTACTTCGGAAACGTCGTTATCACTACTAGATGTTACTTCATTATCACATTGCCCAAACAGGCGTTTATACATTTGTTCGGCGAATATTTTTAAACTATTTTTAAACGTATTTGAACAGTTTTTAATGTATTCATAGTTAATTAATGATAACATATTATTGTCACGACGATCATTAATTTTGGTTTTAATTGTGTCAACCATCTTTCGGGAAAGTGAAGAATTGGTAGATAAAAGCTGCTCGTATAGAGTATTCATTATGACATCTGCAATTAAAAGATTAGAGTCACGTCGACTAAGGGATTTAATTGGATTTAAAACTTCAACCAAAACTTCTAAAAGAGGAATGTGTTCTTTAATCCATAAGTCTGTGGAACTAAAAGCTATTAAAGATTTTTTGATGGAATTTTTTGTTTTCAAAAAAGATTTTATCATTCCAACCATGCTATTCCATCTAGTTCTGACGTCGAGAATTAATTGAACTTCTTTATGATATGGTGGCCACAATATAAAATAAAATCTGCCATTTTTATGGAACAATTTTGTTTTATTTTAAGAGTTTTTAACAAAAAAGTTTTAGTTTTGGTATTCAAAATGTTTTTTATGACTAAAAATAAAAAAATATGTTGTATAAAACACACAACTTTAAAAAAAAAAATATTTTTTTTTTAAAATTCCCGTTTTCCCGGGAAAAATATTTTTTTTCCCGGAAATTCCCGCCAAACTTTTCCCGGGAATTCCCGAACCCCAAACCTTATGTGTGTCGTATGAATCCATGGACATACTATTTATCCGATTCAGGCAATTTAAGAATTCTGGCATCGATGTCAAAATGTAAGTTCGTTTCCACAGGAACGTCACAGTTTTATATTTATAGCATATTTTATCAGGGACCGTAAAAATTATTCCTTTTTTCTTAAAAGTCAGATGATAAAAGTTATTTTTTGATTTTTATTTTTTCGAGCAAAAATAAAAGTTATTTTTTGATTTTTATTTTTTCGAGCAAAAATAAGTTATTTTTTGATTTTTATTTTTTCGAGCAAAAATAAAAGTTGTTATTTGATTTTTATTTTTCCGAGCAAAAATAAAAGTTATTTTTTGATTTTTATTTTTTCGAGCAAAAATAAAAGTTTTTTTTTGGTTTTTATTTTTACATTTTAAGAGCATATTTGTGTCTTTTAGGGCAAATTTTGAATTCTTTTATACATACTTTTTTTTTTTTTATTTTTTTTTTTTTTATTTTATTAATTAATAATCATATAATTACAAATTATATACTATTACCCTAACCGAGCACTAGCTACTATGGCCTTCGGCGCGTTGTAGCGAAAACAGACCAGTGCCTCTGGTGGGAATCGAACCCACGACCCCCGCACTAATAAGCCAGCACGCTACCAACTAGCCTACCGGGGCGCACAACACATACATACTTTTTTATTTTAAAATACAATAAACAAAGTGCAAGACACTTAAAGTTAAAGGAGAATCGTCAAAATAAAGAAAAAACACAATTGTTTATCCCGGAATATGCACAGCCAAAATAAAGTGACTTTTATAAAAAGTCGTGTGAAGCTTTTGTAGCAGGTGACATTCTTTTATTCAAAATGCGAAATGAACATCTTAAGAAATTATTTGAGGAATTTACAATTTACAAAGTACCCTCAGAAACGTTTCTTCGAACAAAACTTGTAAATGATCTCTACGAAAATTGCCTAGACAATATACGTAAATGTTTAAAAAATCAATATGTATGGATCTCAATAGATGAAACTACTGATGCGGCTGGCAGAAATGTGGCAAATGTTATAGTTGGTGTTTTAAGTTCTAATGAAGAAATTTTAAATCAAAATTTTTTAAATTGCCAGACTCTTCAATGACTCTATAAAAATACTTGGTTTTGCTTTTTGTGACGGACGGTAAAGCTATCGCAGTATTCTATCCAAAGATGACACATCCCTGCAGTTTCAAATGTAGCTAGTGATTCTATGTAGTCAGTTATTTCGTTAGCGAAAAGCCTGACTAGCTACTTGAGAGGCTACAGGTAATGCTAGAATTCGCCTTTTGATTATTTTAAGTATGAAAACAAGCAAAAAAAAAATACAAACAACGGAATGAACCGTTATCCTAATACAAAAGAATATTATGACTTTTTGTTATTTTTTGTGTTGGCGTCAGTTTCTATTGAAAGTTCGTGGAAGTCAGATAGGTCGCGTGGTTGTGTTATTAAAAGAGGTAAAATGGCCAGCAAATGGCAAATGAAACGTTTAATAAAAAAAGAAAAAGAACAATTTATGGAAAAGTTTGAACGTATAGAAAACAATTTAGGCAAACGTAATGAAAAGGACTTATTTATAACATTAAATAAAGAAATCCAAAATAATATACAAATTGAAACTGAAGAAAGTGTTATAAATGTGAATGAAAGTGACATATCTTATAAATTAAAAGAGTGGTATTTAAAACATAGACCCTCTAGAAACTGCGTGAAAGACCTTTTGAGAATTTTGAGAGAAGAAAATATACATGTAGAGTCATTTTATGAATTTAAATGTCCAATAAAACCCCAAATTGAAAATATTCATGGTGGCAAATACCTCCGTATTGGGCTGGCTCATCATTTAAAAAAACTTTCCGGTGTAATTGATCTTCCGAAAACTATCAGTATTGATATCAACATTGATGGGTTGCCTCTATATAGAAGCTCTAAAGCTCAACTTTGACCCATTTTAATTAGAGCTAATAACGTTAAAAGCCAGCCGATTTTCCCCATTGGTGTATTCTTTGGCTTCAGCAAACCCAAATGATGTAATGAATTTTTAAACAAGTTTGTTCATGAGCTACCTGACTGCATCGATAATGGCTTAGAAGTGTCAGGCAAATTAATAAACATATCAATACGATCAGTTATTTGCGATGCTCCCGCTAGGGCATTTATTACTGGTACTCCATCTCATGCATCGGGCCATGGATGCATGAAATGTATCCAAGTGGGGAAAAAGATTGATAATGTGTTGACGTATTCAAATACAAGTGGAACGCTCCTATCTGATAATGATTTTAATACTAGAAAGTGTCCAAAGCAATATTTAAAAATTTATTTAAATGAAAAATCAGCTTTGGAAAAACTTAATATACGAATGATAACCCAAATAATTTTAGATCCTATGCACCTAATAGATTTAGGTGTTACAAAAAAATTTGTATTAAGAATTATTAATAATAAAACAAATATGAAAACATCTAAACAAAATTTAGAAATAATTTCAGCTCATCTAGTTGAAATGCGTAAGCATATTTCTCAGGAGTTTGTTCGAAAACCACGCCCATTAGATGACATTTCTAATTGGAAGGCCACTTAGTTTAGGCAATTTTTGCTATATACTGGCATTTTAGCTCTTAAGGATGAAGTGCATGAAGACGTTTATTATATATTTTTATTACTACTCTGTTCTTATAGAATGCTTTGTTGTCCAAAGCAATGCAAGTCCAATTTAGAGAACTACCAAGTACTTCTTAATCTTTTTGTAGAAAATTTTCAGATAGTTTTTGGAAAAAAATAGTGTCTCGTTTAATATACACAACTTACTTCATCTTAAAGAATCTATAGAGTACGTCGGGGATCTTATTTCATGCACTGCCTATCCTTTCGAAAATTACCTCCAAATTTTAAAGAAAAGTGTTAAAAAACCAACCCATGTATTGGAACAAATCTACAGAAGACTTCCCAGCAAAACCACACATTACCAAATCATGGGTAAAGTAATGTATCGCCATAGGGCTTCATGCATTACTTTACACGTTACTTCACTGATGAATTTTACACGCGATGAGCCTCAAGGTAACTCATTACCTTGTAGTGTGTAAAGTAACTGGTTACTTATATGGTTACATGGTGGGAAAAAGTAATGTGTCTATAAATAGACTTTCATAAAAAAAATGCAAAAAAAATTTTTTTTACAGATATTTTTTTTTTAATTAAATAAACTTTTTTTTTTTTATTAAATAAATAACGTGGTCATGCTGGGATTCGAACCTGGGGTCTCTGGTATTTAACAATTAGTTAGACGAGAACTCTACCAACTGAGCTATCGATACATACAATATTTTATTGCTTAACATGTAGATGAGTTGTTGTGCTTCGTGTTTTCGTTCGTGATATCAAAAATATACACCTTACCATTATGCTTACAAAAAATCACAAAGTAATGTGTCTATAAATAGATTTTCAAAAATATATATTAATAATTACTTTACGTTTATAATTCATGCATTATGTAATTGATGATCGGTAAGTCATTATTTTATGAATTGAAGTAATCCATGAGTGTCCAATTATCGGTAACTCATTACTTCTTGTTGGAAAATAATGATACGGGTAAGGAGTACACATTACAAGGTAATGCATTACTTTATCGCACCCATTACCATAGTTTTGCTGGGTTGTTGAAGAAAATTGTAGAGTTGCTTCTCACCAAAGCGGGTTTAATGCCACAGGCACTAAATACAGTTTCAATGGTTGTGTTTTAACAACAAAAACCCCCGACAACTTTTGTTATGTAAAAAATAATATTCTCGTGAAAATTCTAAAATTTGTGCAAGATAATAGACGATCTATTGTGTGCCAAAAATTTAAAAACATTAGAAGCTTTTACAAAGAACCATGCGATTCTACTACGTTGGGCATATTTTTGGTAGATAAGGAAACGTCGAATAGTGAGGAATATTTTTTAACCGACGATATAGAATGTAAAGCGATAGCTTTTCCATACAAAGACGGCTTACTGGTTATGCCGGTTCTACATGGATGCCACTATTTTTTTTTGTTTTTTTACGCACAAAGACGGCTAACTGGTTATGCCGGTTTTACATGAAGGGCCTAATTAATTTTTACATAAACTATTATTTTTCTTTAAAGTAAGCACATCAAAAACTATTTATTTTATTTTATTATTATTTTTATATTATTTTAAATATTACCTTTCAAGCTTCTCCAATTTATATAAAATAAAATTTACACAACAATAATGTTCGAAAGCGGTAGTCCTCCAAAAAAATTAAACGCGCGTGTCTCCAAGATGAAAATCAAGAAGGTATGTGAATAAATTTTTAAAATATATTTTATTTATTCAATTTATTTTATTATATATCTAAATGCAAATGCGAGGATATACTTAAAACTGTTGAAGAATTAAAAGGTAGCAAACTATTTCTGACTTTAAATTTTTTTTAGTATGTTTTTATTATTGTTTCAGGCACTATTGAGCAAAGGGAAAAAGTAGTTTCGGAACAAATGAAACTGCTAATGGAAGCATACGCAGAGCAGAAAGTTCTTTTGAGCAAGCTTTTACGCCAACAAAATGATAGCCTAAAACTTAAAGACAAATTTCCAGTTCCATCAGTGGAAAAATTAATAGAATTGGATGGCGAAATTACTAGTGAAAGTAAACACGTTTATGTAAGCCTTTTATCATTCTTTTAATATTTACAAAGACCTAATTTTTTTAATTTGTAGGTAAAAGCCATGAATTCCATCTTGAATCTAGCTGGGGTTCAAAAAAACCTAAAATATATAATTGCCATTAGCATAATCATGGATTTCAACATCGATGGAATCCACGGCAAACAAAGTTTTAAAAAGCTTGAGAATTTTTACTCAAACATAGGTACAAATATGCAATATTTAGCAATTTTAACTTTTACTCATAGCTTTATTTTTCTTTTTTTTCAGAATCAATACCAATTACGGAAAAAAATTCGGGGCCTGCGGAAGAGCAATTGCGGAAAGCCATTCAACTGCAAAAAAAGGGAAATAAAATCAAAATGTTTAAAAAATAAAAAATGAATATTTTTAATTTACTTTAATTTAATTTTTAAACTGAATTTTTAATTTTGAATTAATTTTTTAATTTTTAATTGTTAATGTGAAAGAATGGAAAATTTTTAATTTTTTTTTATTTTTTTTTAATAAATAAGAAGCAAGATTAAAAAACATTAAACTTGTCCTTTCTTTGTTCAGATAGAATAATTGAAATATGAAATATATGCTTCAATTAAATTATTGAATGCAATATTTATGGTTTGGCGAATTCGTCAATCGGATTGTACTAGTCAAGTAGTTAGTACAATGTTGTTAAATATTTCGTCAGTGCTTTGTAACTAGCGATCTGCAAGGTACATTGTAGTGCAGAGGGTAGTCACTGACTACCGTCAATGACATCCCCACTTTAAATTCGTCAGTGAAAAGCATTGCTGGTAGTCTGGCGGGTAGTTATTGGTAACTATTGGTAGTTAGGGAAATAGCTAAAGATTCGTTAGCTACGTCGACTGCAGGGATGTGACATGCATTGCCCATGGTCTCCACCGTTTATTTCAACGTATTAGAGATTCCTATGAAAATGTAAATAAAGTAATTGATAACGTCAAAAAAGTGTTTTTAAAAGCTCCATGTAGAGTTGATATTTTAAAATATATGTACCCGGAAATTGCATTACCACCTGATCCCATAATAACTCGTTGGGGAACTTGGCTTGCAGCGGTTAATTATTACGCCAACAACTATGAACAAATTTGAAGAGGCTCAATCAATTAAAATTGCAAAATAAATATTAGAAAATTCCAATACCAAAACTGAATTAATCTTTCTTGCTTCTAATTTTGGATTTATTGAGAAATTTATAAAAAAAAACTGCAAAACAACAGGTCTTACACTTGTTGAGCAGAATGGCTTAGTAACAGAAACAATCAAAAATATTGACAAGGTACCAGAATGCTATACCAAAAAATATATTAAGAACAAACTTGAACAGGTTGAAACAAAAAACGATGGTCTGCAAGTCATAAAAAGAATTAGCAAACAGCTGACTGGACCTTCAATAAAATCAGTTTTGGCATATGATGTCAAAGAAGTACTAGCTTTTAAATTCGCCCCCATTATATCAGTAGATGTTGAAAGAACTTTTTCAATGTGCAAAAATATGCTTAGATGTAACAGACAACGCTTTTTATTCGAAAATTTAAGTCAAAATTTTGTAGTTTATTGCAACAACAACGTCTATTGAAAATCGTATTTTTTTATAAAAAAAAAAACCGTCCAAAAATTTAAAAGCTGGTATGATGTCATTTTTTAAACACTTTCCTGTTCTTTTATTTTACTTATTGTTTTAATCAAAAAGAAGAAACCGTTACAAAAAAGGATTTATTTGAAAAAATAAAAACGCTAAAATCAGACACGAAAGAGTTCGGAAGAGACAGCTTACCAAAAAAAAATTATTTATATTTTTTTCTTAACTAAATGTAGAATTGACTGAAATATAGAAAAATTTACAGTTTTTTGTAATACCTTTTAAAAACTTAAGTTCCTATTGTTTTGCATTAATTTGTTTTTTCGTTTTAGTTGTTATGTTTAGTCGTTTTAGTTGTTATGTTTAGTTGTTATGTTTTTTAGTGCATAAACACTTTTTAGAGCATATTTGCAGTTTCCCTGGTCATAAATAATTTGGAAATTTGTTATTAATTAAAATAATTGTTTTAAAGCAAAAATAACATCATAAATGCTTTATGTTAAAAAATATGCTGGTATCTAATGGTTAATTTTTTGTCTGGATAAAAATGTAAAGTTCTAAGATACGATACTTTAAATCAACGTCAATTTACATACTTTATTTTATTCACTAGACTTAGCTGATGCAATCGATGAAAAAATGTTTATTAATTGTAACTTTAATTAAAAGTTATGAACTTATTGTCCCAATAATGTTGTCAATTTGTACTCAAAATTGGATAGGAAATTTAAATGATAATACAATCAACTTCTGACCAATTTTCAGTGATATTTTTTTTTTTAGCAGCCCACATAAAAGGCACCATAAATGTATTTCACTCTACATTGCACCTTAAAGGTACCAGTAAGCAGTTCCCTCTGTTGTCTGCTTCCAAAATAGCGCTTTGTCGTCATGCATACAATAAAGCAATTAAGAAAGGTGTTTAGTTGTGCTCTCCTAAATGCATTCTTTTAAAGCTGTAACGAACGCATATAATGATGCAGTGAATAATGCATGCAAAGAAGCAGTGAGGAATGCATACATACATTGATACATATCAATGAATTGATTTCATTGATTTAATAACAAATTTCATTAACCGGACCAAATTTAATTTTTTTTGACAGTTTTTTTTTATAAAAGATTTACTGTTTCTTTAATTACTTCTTAGATTACATGAAAAAAGCGGGTTTCACCAGCTTAAAAGAGACCTACCAAGTGGGACATCGAGAACAAAAATCATGTCTTCTGGATTGTCTTCAGGAAGCGCTTCCATCCTGCTTCTGGGAACACATTAAAGAAGCGATTTTCGCCTGCTTAAAGGAGACCTACCATGTGGGCCATCGCGAACAGAAATCATATCTTCTGGAATGCTTTAGGAAGCGCTCTGTAAGTAAATAAGGCCTTCAAGATCTGCTTCTGGGTAAGCACAATTCTTTGCCTGTAGTTACCCTATGGAGAATGGGACCGGTCCTGCGTGTGCCACAGGATCGGTCCCTTCGTGCCAGAGACCGGTCCTTTGCTAAACCCTACCCTATGTAAACAACTGGCAACTTTAACATGGGCTTGTCATAGGATTGGGTCATTTGTCCTGCTTTAAACCACATAGTGGCATGCCACACGACTAACCAAAGATGGGCATAAAAATAAAGGAAAATTAAAAAGCTTCCAATGGGTAAAATTTTGCCCAACTGGCTTTTTCTTGTTAATAAGCATTCTGGTTAAGTGGTATGCCCTCCCTCTACCAGTCACAGGATTGGTAATTTTAAGGCAATTGACACTGCTTAACCCACTTCAGTATTAAATTATATCAGTCCTGTGATAAGTCCTTCTTTAACCAGTCACTTGTAGGTCAATTGACTCCTCATTCCATTTAGGGTAATGTTGAAAATTCATCTTTTTACCTTTCAGATAAGCCAACTAAGTTCATAATTTTGAATGAAAACTTAAAACTAGAAAATGTTCAAAGGGCAAATGACTGGTATTGTAATAGCTAGATTCATAGAATTCACAGCATCGTGTTCGTTTTGAGACAATAAATTTTAATAGACATATTCATAGAATTCACCGCATTGTATTGTTTTTTAGACAATAAATTCCCCGAATTCCAATGCACTGAAAAGGTATTAAAATCAAAAAATTTCTTTAAAATTTTTTTCTGAGAATTCCTCTAGAGAACAATTTGTTATGCAAGTTTTCTGAATTAAAATGTGTTCAGAATTTTTTTTCTATAAATAAAAAGTTCTCAGTGTTTTAGAATAATGTATATTGTCACCTAAAATGCAAAAGGTCGTAACTAACAACATTTGCAAACCCGGTTTTATTGATAATTATGATTAATTTGACTAAACTCATGTCTTGACGAAAATCTGATATGTTTTTATATCACCGCGTTTTTTGTTTTCCATTTTTAAAAATTAAAAAGCGATTGAGTTATTATGAAGCACTGCATCGACTGTATTTCTTCACGAAATTTTTCCGTTTTATCATAAAGCTTCATTAGCGATAATGCCAAAATGTCTGTAGAAGCTTTTTGCTTCCTCTGTAAAAAAAAATATGCTACTTACGGCCTTTTGCAATTTAGGTGACAATATTTAGAATTAAATCATTTCGTACAGAATAAAATCTTCATAATCTTAAAAGATACCTGCGAAAAGCTCAGTACCTAAGAACTTGTATAAAAAAAGGGGCTCAGAACTTAAGAATCTTTACATTGAAAAATATTAGCCATTTCTATTTTCCTTTAGAAAAACCAGAGGGCATGTTACCATAGCAAAATCCTCAGGTTCTGAGGACATTTCCCCTCAGAATACCCTCAGAATCTGAGAACTTTTTCCCTATAGAAAACCCATCACATTCAAAGGACTTTTGCCTGTAGAAAAACCCGTCATATTCTGCGTATTTTTTCTTATAGAAAAACCGCCGGATTTCCAGACTTTTTTCTATATAAAAACTCTCAGATTATGAGGACTTTTTTCTATATAAAAACCCTCAGATTCTTAGGACTTTTTCTATAGGAAGACACTCAGATTCTGAGGGAGGACCTTTTACCATAGAAGACTCTCTGATTATGAAGACTTTTTCCTATAAAATAAACCTTCAGTTTCTGACGACTTTCTCCTATAGACTTTTTCTATATAAAAACCATCAGGTTCTGAGGACTTTTTGCTATAGAAAAACCAGTATACTCTGAATACATTTTTTCTTATCAGAAAAAGTCCACCGATTCTAAGGACTTTTTCCTATAGAAAAACCATAAGATTCTGAGGATGTTTTCCTATAGCAAAACACTCAGATTCTGAGGAATTTTTCATATAGAAAACCCTCCATATTCCGAGGACTTTTTCCTATAGAAAACCAATCAGATTCTGTGCACGTTTTCTGTTAGAAAAACCTCAGATTCTGTGGACTTTTCCTGTAGAAAAACCTCAGAGTCTGTGGACTTTTATAGAAAACTTCTCAGATTCTGAGGACTTTATTCGTTAGAAAATCTCTCAGATTCTTTGGACTCTTCCTTATAGAAAAACTGAAATATTATGGACTTTTGCCTTCAGAAAAACCTTCAGATTCTAATTACGTTTTTGCACAAAAAACCATCAGATTCTGCGGACTTTATGCAATACTGTCAGATTGTGTGGATTTTTCCAATAGATTCTGAATATTTTTTGATAAAGAAAACCCCTTAGAATCTTAGTAAATTATCTTACGGTAAAGCATCAGAATCTGAAGACTTTTTCTGCAGAACTTTTCTGTTAAATAAATCTTATTAATGTAATGTTGTATTGCGTAACTAGTTAGTAATAGTAAATATCTGTAATTTATTTAACAAATTAATTAGTGACATTAATATATATTTTCCATTACTTTTTATAATTAAATTAAAATTTAATATAAATGTGTATTATTTTTGAGGGATTTGCAATAAAAACTACCTAATACTAAAGTAAAGCCTATATTTAACTTACGTTGAAATTGGTTGGTTAATTTTACAATGCTAATTTGGTGATTTTTCAAACTTTAACATCAAATGAAATTACCATTCTTTAATAAAAGATAGCAAACTCTAAGTTGCCATGTCAACTTAAGGCAATATTACCTATAGTTTTTTTGTGTATATGGTATCGCTAGCGTGTCCTTAGGTGATGTCAAAAACGGGCAATATCTTGGGATATTTTTCATCCATGGAAAAAATAGATATTTTCTCTCAACCAGCAAAGGAACATAGATATTTTAGCAATTGGAGTTGCCAAGGAAGAGTTTGAAAATTATGTCTAAAAATATTAAACTGTTTAAAAAATTCTTAAAAACAGTGCAAAAACCATAACCAAATTTTCTTTTAAATTTTTCATGTAAATTTGATATCATAATACACAAAAAATAGATTAAAAAAAAATATTATTATAGGACGTACAAAGCGCCAAAGTTTAAATTTTAATGAATTATACCAGCAATAAAGGGCGCGATTAGGCTTTAGAAATTACTGCAAATGATTACTGGGAAACCAACCTATCGTCCTAACAAGTTTTGTCAAAAAAATTGCGGAGAATCCATGTTTGTTAAAAAATGCTTGGTATAAAAACATAAATCCTAAACATATGTTTTATTATCAAAAAGGATTTAGAAATATATCTTAAATGTTGACACTTATTTCTTCAAAAAGAACCGTGCTAAAAACACTTATCTCAAAATAATCTTGTAAATTTTAAATAATGTAATACGGAAAATATACTCATATTAAAATATACAAGGAATAACGCATTTGATTGTTTTGGAAAACCATCATATATCGTGATATATAATCTTAATTTTGCGACACAGAAAAACTGCTTCGACAGTTTTTACCCGATTTTTACCTAGATTTAGATGACTTTGAATAAATCATAAAATATTTATGAAATAGCACTTGACACACGCTCAAAGTTTTTGATTTTTTAACCCTGATATAGACTTTATATTTTAAGCTTAAAAACTCTCCTGAAAAGTAGTAAAAAATGAATTATGTACTTGTTACTTGACTATATTTTAATATTCTCTTAACTCTCAAATTTTAAACTTTAAAAAATTTCTATGCTAATGTCAAAAATTATACTAGTCCTATTGGCCAGTGATGTCAAAACTTTACAAAAACCCAAAAAAAAACAAATTACTGGATTTAACCGCTTTGCTCTATAGATATTTGAAAGAAAGAACAATCTTCAAACAAAAGAACAACATTCGGAATGAAATCATGGCCAGTATATCTGAATTTTTAAGTAAGGTTATTGAAAATGCCTTAGAAAAAGCACAAAACATAAAATGGCTACCACTATTCGCCCATTAATAAACTACCCAGACAGAAAAATACAACCGGCACAGTAATGGCAAAGCGTAGCCAACTGTCGGTTAAGAGTTGACAGAACGCGGGATTTACTACATTGCCAGTAATGTCCGGCAACCTGATTAATAATAGCGGCCAACCGTCGGTTGAAACCGTTGGCACAACGTCGGGAATTCAAAAATTTGCGGATTCAAAATATTAAAAGTTTAATAAATTTTGTATTAAAAACGTACGGCAATCTACATCTGCGTAAGCCTTTTACATAAATAATTGCAGATTTAATGTGTGAAATATAATAAACTATTAAGCAAATATTATGCTACTGAATGATTGTAATATTGGTAAAAAAAAAACTGGAAAATCAGTGTTATTCCACTACAATATCAGTTCAAACTTTGGCGATTTCCAACATGATGGGCTTTACAAAAATAACAGTGGTTAGCCAGTACATTTTTTTTTTACGGGTATATTAAAAAAAATCGATTATATTAAAACGTTGCAAACAATTCAAATCATAAAGCTCATTCTGCACCACCCTGTGTTACTTATTAGAAAATTCTTAAATCACTTGTTATACGCTTGGTGGAAAATTATTTATCGCAATTATATATTTGTATTTGTTTATTAAACATTAATACGATTACGTTGTACATGCAAATTTATACACTCCGAAATCAAAAACTTTAATTGAATAAATTTAATTAATGGCAAAATAGTTCATGTAGCCTTAAGCCCAACTAAGAATTTCAAATGAGTTTTAGCAATTTTCAATTGTTTTACAAAATGAAATTAATGGAAACGAGGAAAAGATGAAAACGATTTAGATTATATCTAAACAACAAAATTTGCAAATAATATAAATTTCTATGTAAATTAAAATAAATTATCAATTTAGGTTGTCACACACGCTACAATTGTTGAACTTACAGTTAGGAGCAAAAGTGTAACAAGGTTTATTTTGTTCAAATATATTGCTTTAAATTTTTAACTATGAAAAAAAAATGAAATAATTTTGTTTACCTTATTTTGTTTAATGATCTGTCTTTATTCAAATTAAACTATTTGATATAATGAATAAAATAATAGCATTTTTCTATTTTAAGACAAATGCTCAGTTTTGCACCCGGTTAATATTTGATAGGTTTGATAAGAATTTTTTAATATTAACTTGCATACAATTTTTACACTTTTTGTATGTAATTGGGTAAATAATTGCGTTTATCTCGCCAAAAACTGGGTTCCAAATAAATTTTTTCCCATTCCACAAATCGTACGCCCTTTTTAATGACTAGCCATATAAGTTATGGTAAAATATTAAGTAAATTCAAAAGTATTTAATAAGGTTCTTATCCGACGAAACTCGGACCTTTTAGCAAGAGAA
Organism: Delia radicum; assembly: GCA_021234595.1. NCBI lineage: Eukaryota > Metazoa > Arthropoda > Insecta > Diptera > Anthomyiidae > Delia > Delia radicum. The sequence goes on from CM037853.1 coordinate 172,793,846, forward strand.
AATATTTTGATTGAGTTGCTCATTCTAATTATTTATTTATGTCTATTGGATCTAAAGATTTGGCCGAAAATCTACATTTTTAGTAAAAAAAAATGCATCATTTTATCTGGTAAATTTTGCTCTCAAATTTGAAGCCATGCATTTTCCTTTAATATACCATCAATTTAAAATATCGAATGAAGCCCATTTTTACTGCGCAACTCCAAATTTTGGAGTAAATATAAACATGTTTCACTGCTAAGGGCTAATTTTTTGGCAAATGTCGCAAGATCGATAATCGGACTAAAAACATATTCATGTCAATTCGACAATACATCACTTTGTCGGTGTCGACTCTTTACTTCCACCACCCTTGATTCGATACAGAATTATCGGTTAAAGCAATCAAATTTTTACCATCTCCAAAAAAATAAACAAAATCAGAGAAGAAGAAGCACATAAAACATTAAAAAATTTTAGTTTTTTGATTATATTGCAACTCAATTTTTTTTGTTAGTTTCGTATGTACTAAATATGATATAAAGAAAATTTTTGAAAACATAAATAATTTTTTTTCTAATGCAAAAATCCTGGCAGACAAAGAAAAACATTTAGTTTTTCAAACATTATATTGTTATTCTGCAGGATTTGATTTTTTTGCACTTTTATTGCTGAAATTAATTAAATGATCGAAAAATAGTTTTGCTCCCGACTGTACATTTTTCAACTAAAACGCACGCACCAACGCCACCCAACCATTTAAACATTTCCGACTTTAGGCCATTTATCCAGCACAAATACAATGACAATGTGACAAGGGTTCAATTTCAGTGTACACGCAACAATGTGACATAAAATGTGGTTAGGGTGTAGTACGTTAATAGGATCATATAACCACCATCACGTACATACGAAAAAACAAACCGCAAATAAATCCAAAAGTCATTCATGCCTTTCGGTTTTGTGGTAACAATAAATTGATGTTTTTTTTTCTTCTTTTTTTTTGTTTGTGAAATAATTTCTAAACAATTGCGTAATGTTTAGAAATAATATTAGGCGTCAAAAGTGAAAAATATACAACAATTCATAGAAATTTAGGAATGATTCTTGTAATTTCGATAAGTACCCAGTCAGAAACTGCCAGGGGTACAAAAAAATCGGCTCTTGTATACCACTGGCTAAGCGAGGAATTGCAAATAAACTACTGGCAGAACACTTGTTTAAGATGTTTTACCAGTGTTTCCTAAAAGCGTTTTGATAGTATTTGTTTTGCAATAATTTCAGTGGTCTACAGACAAAATCATTGGCAAAGAATTGGCTGAGACCACTATGTCAACGTTGGGAGACAATATGTTCACGCTTACAGAAATAAACCTGTAACACTAGCAGAAAAAGCTACTAAAAATTAGTTTAAAATGACCACGCAAAAAAAACTGCTAAATTTCGCAGATTATGATTTTCATACAAAAAGTACGAAAAATATGGAAAAACACAAAAAGTTATTAATTTTTTTTTTTTAATTCTGTGTGAAAACGAAAAATTTTATAAAAAGCTTTAATACATTTAATTTTGACAAGTTTATTTTAAATTAAGGCACTTCGCACCAAAGCCTATTGTTAGAGATGTGACGGATATACGATCTGTATTTGGAATTCGTTTTTTTTTCTGTTCTTTGGAATACAATACAGCTTAAAGGCAGGGTTGTCAATCGAATACAAATTAATCGATTAATCGGACGAACAAAAAGAAAATTTGAACAAACAATTAAAAAAAACATGATTTTCGAATAACTAATAATTATTATTCAATCAACAAAATAAACAAAAGAACGGACTTTCGGTAAAAGTTAGAAAATGCAGTTAAAATTTTCTATTTAAAAAAAAAAGTTGTTATATTATATTGAGTATTGAAATAAACGAATACAATCTATTGTTTTTGTCGATTTTGCCAATTAGATTTGCAACAATTGAAAATAAAGTATTGTTTTGAACGAAAAGTAAGTAGTTTTTTATACCCTCCATCCCATAGTGCAGGAGGGTATATATCACTTTGTCAAATGTTTGTAATTCTTTTAAAAAAAATCTGGGACCCCATAAACTATATATATTCTTGATCAGCATGAATAGAGAAGTCGATATAGCCATGTCCGTCTGTCCGTCTGTCTGTGTTAATACAAAATACTCCGCTAATACAGAAGACGTGTTGCTAATTTTCAGTCAAATTGTTTGTTGATATCATGAGCAGTTTGCTAGTGAAAATGATCAAAATCGGTTAACGCGTTCAAAAGTTATGAGTGAAAATGTGGGAATACTTCTTAAAATTTTGAATCAAATTTTAAAATATTCTATTTATTTCATCATACATACGTACATTCAATGCTTATACACAAGAATATACGCAATCAGGGATGGCAGTCAATATCGCTAAATTACTGTAACCGATTCAAACCCCTTCCAACTGACCATCGTTAACCCAAAAATACCGTTACCGAAATAATTGAAATACCGTTATAAGTAAAATACCGTTACCGATATAAATAAAATATCAATATCTTAAAATACCGTTACCGAAATAATTGAAACACCGTTATCCGTAAAATACCGTTACCGATATAATTAAAATTTCAATACCATAAAAATACCGTTACCGAAATAATCTACCAAGATCTGAAAAAACTTCTTTAAATATATATATTTTCCCAAAGTATGATCATAAGCAAGAAAGTAATCAAAACTCGGGCATAATGGGGCTAAAAATTGTGGTGTGCATTAACATTACCTGAATATCTAAAATAACGTTACCCTTAAAATGCCGTTACCAAAATAACTGAAAAATCTTTTCCCGAAAATAAAGTTACCGAAATAACTAAAATGTAACGTTATTTTATATCTAAAATACCGCTAGCGAAATAAATAAAATACCGTTAACGCTAAAAGCCCGCAACCGAAATAACTTAAATATAGTTACCCCTAAAATAACGTTACCGAAATAAAAGAAAATAGCATTCACGAAGCCAATAACCACATAGAATCGGTTACCATCCGTGGTCATAATCAACACGTACAATAACAAAAAACCCACAAAATATTGTTGTTGTTTTTTTTGTTAAATGGTATGTATGCATGTATGTTTAGTAGCAATCGCATGCAGTGTTGCCAGGTTTGACGATTTATCGTCATTTTGACGATATTTAATACCCAAAATAACTAAATGATGATTTTATGGGTTTTGCTGCCAACAAAATTACGAATTTTTGCCAAAACCTATATCAGCAAAACATATTTATTTGTCACTGGATCAATTTTTCGATTTATATTATTTGAAAAAATACCAGTTTCTTTAATTTTCTGTGTCTCGAAAACACTCTAAACCAGTGGAGGCCAAAAAGAGAAATGAGAATGTTTAGTTGTGTTTAACAAAAGTGAGAGTGTATTGGTAAATATACACATGGAGAAATGCATTTGTTTTCTTTTGTTTGCGTTGTTGGATTGTTTTACTATTTTTGCTTATATATGTTAAATGTTAACTTATTATGTTTAAATATTAAGTTTGTTTAAATATGTTTGGGTTTGTGTGTTAAAATTATGTAATGAATGATCTATTAAAAAAATTAAATATATGAATTCAATTGTTTGCAATTGTTAATTTTTTTTTTTCTTTAAGAAAACAGTTACGTAAGTTCTTTTTACATAGTATGTTATCTTAAAAATAAGTTTAAAAATATTATAATTAACTGGTTTTCAGAGGTTATGTGTGTTAAAATTAAGTAATGAAAAATTTAATAAAAATAATACATATACGTAAATTCAATTCAAATCGTATTTAATGATGATTTAATTTAAAAATTTATGATTTAATAAAAAATAAATATATATAAACGTAAATTTAATTCAAATCGTGTTTAAGTGTTTAAATTATGAAAAATAAGTTTAAAAATATTATAAGTCATTGGTTTTCTGAGGTTTTGTGTGTTAAAATTTAGTATTGAATGATTTAATAAAAAATGAATGATTTAATAAAAAAAATATATAAATTCAATTATTTGCAATTAATAAATAAAATAATAATTTTCTTCAAGAAAACAGGTACGTGAGTTCTTTTCACATAGTGTGTTGTCTTAAAAATAAGTTTAAAAATATTATAATTCATTGGTTTTTAGAGGTTTTTTGTGTTAAAATTAAGTAATGAATGATTAAAAAATTAATATTTATGAACGTAAATTTAATTCAAATGGTTTTTAAGTGTTTAAATTATGAAACTCAATTAATTTATCTATGTCAATTTCTTTGTTGTAACATTTAATTTTGAGCAAAGTTTCTACATGGTTGTCAGTCAATTTATTTCGATATTTGCTTTTAATTTGAGACAACGACGAAAATGTTGCCTCGCATATATATGTTGTCGAAAACATTGAAATAAGATTCAATATAAGATCCCTACTGGCACCATATTTTTTGGGACAAATATTTTTCGAAAATGGAATACCAGTTTCCAATGGTAACGATAAATCGTTTCTCATATTGACCAGTTCTTGTTGAATATTTAATGGTACATTTTCCATTGAACATGTCAGTGGGTTGTTATAAATATTAACAACCCATTGAATGCCAAAAATATCTTTAAATCTTAGTTTAAAAGTTTCTATAAGTTTTTTAAGTTCTTCTGAAAGAGGTTTAATTTATTAAAATTTGGAAATTTGGAATGTATTTCCGAAACTTTTTCAAAATTTAACAAATTTTGGGAAGCCATTTGATTTTGCCCATTACGTGTAGGTAAAAATTTAGCAAAAATTTAGCAAACAAAAGAAAAAGCTGTTACTTTAGTGTGCAAAAAAAAATATATAATAAAAAAAAAAATCGAAAAGCCCCCCCCCCCCCGAAACAAATTCCTAGCTACGTGCCTGTATGTATGTATGTATGCATTAGAAGCAATCACATGCAGTGTTGCCAGGTTTGACGATTTATAGTCATTTTGACGATATTTAATACCCAAAATAACTAAATGACTATTGGACGATTTTTGCTTCGAAAAAATTTACGAATTTTTGACAAAAGTTTAATATGTCAGCAAAACATGTTAATTTGTCACCGGATCAATTTTTTAATTTATATAATTTGAAAAAATACCAGTTTCTTTAATTTTTTATGTCACGAAAACACTCTAAACACACACAGTATTTTCTTTTTTAATTTTTTGACAAACTTAATATTATCACACTTTCCGTTTGACTTATGTGATGTATAGTATAAACACGTGTGTTGTAATGTAAACGGGTATTTAATAATTATTTCATTATGTATGTCTCAGCAAGCGCATTTTTTTTTAAATCTTTTTTTTTAATTCGCGTATGCTTTTTAAACCCTAAATTCACTAAAACTAATTCACTAAAACACTAATTTCCCTCTGAAATTCAATAACAATAAAAATTGCAATATGGATCTTTGTTATAAAGAATTCATTTTGTTTAAATTGTTTGTCTCGTCAACAAGACTCCGTACAAATGATATCTGATATAACGGACTTCTTATATCCACAGATTTCATAAATACTTCAATTTGCATTTCCCTTCAATTCTGTCCAATTCGACTGAATATATGTAACTGAAACGATTGCCTTTTAAAGTATGTTAATGTAGTATTTACAAAACAGTTCAAAAGTTTCTACGTAATCACCTTCTTGGACCCCTAAATGCTTTTTTAAAAGTCCATGTGAAAAAAGCATAACTTTGCTTAAAATGTAATATTAAATTCCTGTAAGTGCATGCAAACGATTTCTCAACTCTTTCCACAGTTTTTATCAATTCTGTAAATTGTCACTACTGATTTTAAAAGCAACTATTATTTCAAAAAAAAAAATTGCTTCATTGAGAACAAACCTGCAGAATAACTTTGAACATTAATTTGTGTTTCAGTGAAACATAAGATGAAAAACATTTCAAGTTTTTATTAATATTATTAAAATATAATATTCCTAGTATGTTTAGATCAAATCGGTATGTTTTTCGCTAAAATTTAAGTGTTTTTGTATTTTATACAATTAATTTTCGTTACATTGCTAAAAGCCTATTTTGTGGCTTTTTTCTACTAAAATCACGGGTTTTGTTTTATAGAAAAATAATTATTTCAGTGCTACATTATATGTAAATATTTCATGTACGGATAATATTATTTTCTACAAATATTGATTACTTTGAGACATCGATTTGTGCTTTTCCCCTATTTCAAGTGTTATAAGCAAACTGCATTTAATTATTGCAATAAGCTGAGTTTATTTTTGTCCACAGAACCCTCGTTAATCGAGTGTTAGATTTTTTTCTACTAAATTCGTGTCATTTACAAAACAAAAGTTTTTTTCCTAAGAATATTTTTTTTCAATTTTTTTTTTTTTTTTTATAAACTTCCCTTCACAATTTAAATGGAGGAGCCAGTTATTCTTCCAATTAGGTCCTTTCTCAATTACAATTAGATATTAAATTAAATTACTAATTCACAATATTTATTTTATTTATTAATTAATAATCACATAATTACAAATTATATAAATATTACCCTAACCGAGCACTAGCTACTATGGCCTTCGGCGCGTTGTAGCGAAAACAGACCAGTGCCTCTGGTGGGAATCGAACCCACGACCCCCGCACTGATAACCCAGCACGCTACCAACTAGCCTACCGGGGCGCATAATTCACAATATATTTATTATTTTTAAAACAATTTTTTTCTTATTACTGTCCCTTTAAACCTATCCCTTTATAACTTAATAGATGGCGCTATTGACAATTTTCCCAATTGGACGTTTCCATCAATTGCAATTGGATTCTTAAAAGAATATTAATTGGATTTTAACTCCCAATTCAAATATATATTTAATATCATAGAAATTAAACAGCGATTTCAGCGCCTGAATATCGACGATTTTTTTATAGCAAAGACACAAACCATATATATTGAATTGTGTAAATCTTTATCTGTATTTATATACAGTGCAGTTCGCTTTTAACGATAATTGATACAACATTTTTTTCTTCACCCCAAATACATTAATTAATCATATTTTATTTTACTTATAAAAACAACATTGTTATTGTTATTTTTACAAGGAATATAGATATATATATATATTATTTGCACTTGCACTGGTTAATTCAAACAATGAGATGGAGGGTATCGAAAAATTCGGCACAGCCGAATTTAATCTTTTTTATACCAAATTCGGCACATCGGACTTTAATGCTTCCACTTGTTTTTAACTGATTTTCAATTAATTTAATGTGGTATATTCAGTAGGTCTGTGCGGAAAAAATATTGTGTGTGGTACATACACACTAATTATATGAAATGTTGAAAATTATAAAAAATATAAAAATATGGACAAAATTAAAGTATCCCATGAAAAAACTAAAAAACTTTTCTAAGTGTAATAGTCTTTTTTTTGCCATTCTACCCAGGAAAAAAAAATATAACACCTGACCAAAAAGCTATAAAAGCAACTGGTTTACTCAAGGATGATGAAGAACTAGGATGTACAGAACTTTTTTTTTTTTATTTTTTTTTTTTATTTATTTATTTAACGATTTCCTGCACAACAAGACCAAGTCTTATAATTATAGTACAGGATTATATATGTATAAAACATTAGCCATCATAAATTATAAATTGATACAAATATAATAATATAATAAAATTTTAAAAATATAAAAAAAAAAAAAATTAAAGAATAAAAAGAAAGAGTAAAGTTTTTAAAAAAAAAACGTAATTATAATATACTAAGTACAGATTTCTAATCCACAACAAAATAAAAAACAAATAACTAACAGATAAAAATTATTGTTTTAAACAAATTAAATAAAAATAAATTATTGTTTAATTAAAAAAAAATAAAAAAATAAATGATTAGTTTTAAGCAAAAAATTTGAACAAAAAAGCTTTAAAATGCATTGCGTTGCTAATTAGTTGTTGTTCATGTGGAATAGTATTCCAAAGACGAGCAGAGTTGATAAATAACTGCCATTCGGAAACTAAGCATCGGTGTCTCGGGATTATAATCATTCTGCCTCTGTTTGACCTTGCAAAGCGTAGTTTAGAGTACAGATACGTGGGATTTCGTGTATATATTATTTTATGCATGAATAATAGTGTTCTGATCTTCAGGAGATTTTCAAAAGACACTCCGTATAGGCTTTTAGTAAAGGGAGAGACGTGATCATATTTTCTTAGCCCATAAACGTATCTTATAATATTATTAAACAAAACATCGAGTTTATTACTGCTTATAGAATCGCATTTAGAAAAAAGTTCGCAGCCATAAGTTAGCCCCGGTATTAGATACGTTTTAGCCAGCAGTATTCTTACTCTCAACGGAGTGAAAGCCTGGGTTGCCCAGAGCGGTCTTAATTTCAAATATGTTTGACTTACAAGACCGTTTATATGGCCAGACCACGTTAAATAATTATTAAAAACCAACCCCAGGTTTTTTGCGGACTTAACAGCTTTTATTTTCTGATTGTTTATTACGATTTCTCTTTCGATAACCGGGTTTAAAGTTTTTTTATGTATTATCAAACATTTAGATTTAATTGGATTAAGACATAAGCCATTAGCATTTGCCCAACGATATATTTTGTTCAGATCACGGTTCAGTTTATCTACGGTTTCGTTAACTGAATTAACTGGACAACTTAGGTACAGCTGTACATCATCCGCATACATATGAACCCTGGAATAAGATAATTGCCGAGGCAGGTCATTTGCATAAATAGAAAATAAAAGTGGTCCCAGAATTGATCCCTGTGGAACACCCTTTAAAAGTGCCACTGGATTTGAAGTTGAATTATTCATGAATACCGATTGTGTGCGACCTGTAAGGTATGATTCTATTAACTTAGTTGAAGTTGATGCAAAATTGAAAAGCCGATTTAGTTTCATACATAGCGTTGAGTGATTCACAGTGTCGAATGCCTTCGAATGATCGAGAAGCACCAGGAAGGTAACATTTCCGAGATCTAACTCACGTCTTATATCTTCAGACACGTCGGCAAGGGCAGTTATGCAGCTATGTTTGGGGCGGAAACCTGATTGCCTATCAGTAAGTAGACAATTATCATGTATGTAGGAACTTATTTGTGAGTGTAGGATTTTCTCTAATACTTTTGAAAGAAAGCATAGTATTGCAATCGGCCGGTATTCAGTGTCAGACTTTGGAAGAGGTATAACTTTTGCATGTTTCCATTTTGAAGGAAAGCAACCCGTTGTTATAATGTTGTTAAAAAAGTAAGTAAAAAATGGCAAAAGCGTTGGTAATAAAATTTTTACGAATTTGGGGTGTATATTATCAAACCCAGTTGCGTTGGATTTGACTGAAGCAAAGCTACTAAGAACTTCAGATTGGCTGACGCAAGAAAACTCAAAGGTATTTTCCCCTAAAAAGGAGTTTCCGTTGTAACTGTCAAGTGTATTGTTGTTGTAAAATGTGTTATCTGTTGAAATTGTTGGTATATCAGTAAAAATTCTATTAAGTTCATCAGGAGCAATAGGACAGCTTGTTTTTTGTTCGGCTTTGCCGATTCCTATTTCACGAATAGTCTTCCAAGTTTGTTTGGAATCAATTGCAGAACTAAAACATCTGGAGTAATAATCCGTTTTTGCATTTTTTATCAGAGTATTGACAGCTGTTCTGGCAGAACGGAACTCATACTTGAGTTGCAGTGTTTTAAAACGCTTCCACCTGGAATAAGCCAAATCTCTTCGCTCAATCGATTGTCGAATACTGGCTGTAAACCATGGTTTATTTTTCGCTGAAATTATCTTTGTTTTTAAAGGTACAGTTTCATCGTATAATTTAAGTATATTATTTTCCAAAAAAGATAGTTGTTCATCAACAGAAGTCACATAATAAATGCTACTCCAATTGATTTGCAAAATATTCTCATACAGAATGTTATAGTTTAGATTTTTAAAATCTCGATAAGAAAAATATTGGTCCTCTTGATGAAGAAGAAAGTCGTAATCTACAAATATTAAATCGTGTTTTGAGAAACATGACGCAGAGATTTGGTCATACAGGTTGACTTTTGAGGTATCACTCACGTATATATGATCAAGTAGAGTGCTACATGTGTTTGTGTAGTGCGTAGGAAGTGTTGTGTTTACTGGGGTAAGACCTAGTGCTGACATATTATCCTTGAAAGACGATTCTAGCAGAAGGTTAGAATTAAAGTCGCCTATAATTGCAACATCGTTGTACGGCACAGATAATGTCTTGAGTGTTGTAGTAAATTTAGAGTAATCAATTCGTTTGTTTGCCCTGTAAACGCAGCCAACCAACATTTTTTTACCGAAAGATGAAACCTCAACAAACAAATACTCGACCTTTTGATCAGTCTTCGTTTCACGTAGGTACTTACATGTTATACTATTTTTAACATAAATAGCTACACCTCCTCCTCCGCCGCCTGGTCTGTTATAACGAAATATCTTGTACCCACCTAAGTTTACAAGGCTATCGGGAATTAAGTTCGAAAGCCAGGTCTCTGTGACGCAAACAATGTCTACATTGGAGTTTTCAAAAATTAGTCTAAACTCATCTACTTTGTTCAATAAGCTTTGGGCATTAATGTGTGATATTTTCAAGCCTTTTCTCTGTTTAGCCAGGATTTTAACCATATTTATTGCAACGTCTTTGGAATTTCCACTAAAACTAGCTGAGTTTGACATTAAAGAAATGTTTTAAATATAAATACACCCTAGAAGCAACGCAATGATTTTTTATTGTGCCAATAAATCTATCCGAAACAAAAATTTTGATTTTTAAAAAGGAATTTAGGATCATAAAAAATAAAATTAAAAAACAGTAAAACATAATAAGCCTATAAAGTTTAACAAATAAAAAGTTTTTAATATTAACGATTAATGATTTAAGTATCAGCATTATTAGGCAAAACATTATTTTCATAGACCAGATTTTCTTCACCGCAAGAAAAAAATTGGTTTAGCACATCTAAATGTTCGATGCAAATCGGCTTATCAGTACTCAAACGTTTCACATAAACTAGACCACGAAATGAGTAAGCAGAGTGAAGTAAATTTTTTCTTTTTAGATCAGTTGCCTCTCGAAGAATTTTATAATTTCCATTAGTTAAGTTTTCATGTATATAAAAATATTTATTTCGTTCATCTGGTTCGAAGCCAAGAATATTAAGCATCAGGTTGTTTTGTGTTTCTTTCTTGTATGAATTTAGGGCCTTTAGTAAAAAGTTTTTATCGTAAGGTGAAGTCAATTTAACGATAATGACAGCATCAGGTGAATTATCTTTTTTTTTATTGTTTCTATTTTGTAGACGAAAGATAGATTGTGTTGGTGGAGTAGGAATTTTGATGGTATTACAGATAGTGTCAAACATATTGTAAAGATTTTCATCGACTTCATAAGGAATCCCATTAATTCTCAAGTCGCAGGCAACAACGGAGTTAGAATGTTTTAAAGATTGTATTTTTAATTGTTTTATTTCTTTTTTTAGTTCTAATATTTCGCCCGTCACTGTTTCTAGTTTAGCAACCCGCTCTGTAACATCAGTTAATTCTTCTCTTATTTCGCAAAATCTCTTATCAATTTCGTTTAAGAGACGATTTTCAGCGTCCTTAAGTGCGGATTGAATTTTTTCGGTAATACGATATTCACCTTCTCTTAAGAGTGCGTAAAATTGAGATATTTGTTCATTTATACTCTCAGTTTGCTTAGACATCTTCCTATCAAGCCATTGCCAGACACGACTGGCTGAATCACTCTCAGATATTAAGGGGAAATCATTGCCGCCTAAACTAGCTTCAGTTGCAGATCTTTTACGTGCACTCATAGTGTTTATTATATATTTGTTGTTAAGCACAAAACAAAATAAAATAATAGTTGTTGGTAGATTGAGAAAAAATATAAAGGCTATGTCTCTATTATTTTTTTTTTTTTTTTTTTTTTTTTTTAGTTCTTGTTTTGTAATTTTTAATATGAGAATATTGTTTAGTTTTAATTTTTTTATTTTTCTTTGATTTTGCTTTGTTTTGTTTATAATTTTAAGCACGCACTGTTAGATTGTTCTTTAAATAATTGTTTATAATGTTTTTAATATTTTAAAGATTGTTTTTATAGTAAAAAGTATGCAAAAAAACAGAGCACAAAATAAAACACAACCGTCACCGACAAAAAGCGAAAGAAAGTTGCGCTTCGCGCACCTGATCGTGACATCGTGCACAAAGGCAGATATGTAGGCGGACAAATTTTTAGACTGTAGTTTTATTCACCGACTGTTAATATAATGTATTTATTTTTTAGTAATAATTTATTTTTTAGTAATTATTTTGGTAAATAAATCATAATACTATACTGAGATAATTTTCTGAATGAATTTATTGAATTTTTACATAAAACTGTATTACACTTTTCATTAAATTAATGCTTAGCTAAAAAAAAATAAATAAAAAGAGTCGTTTCTATTGCATCGTATGGAAAAATGCATTCTTAGAGAATGCATACGTTTTATTTTTGCTGGGTATTTTTGCATTTCAATGCACATCGATAAAATTAGCCCCATTATGCCCGAAATTTAATGACTAAAGGGTCCGCCATCTAACGTTTTTTTTTCAACTAGTGCTTATTTCGTGAATGGTAACACTTAGCTCATGTCTGATTTGACAGATAATTAGTTTTATCCTTCCGCTGAACGAATATGGCTGTGTATACGCTTGAACAACGCAGGGAAATATTGGGACATTACTTTGAAAATCATGGTAATGTTGCAGAATGTGTGCCGATACAGCCAAAACGAGTCACTGTTTGGTGCGGATTTTGGTCCAGAGGCATAATTGGGCCATTTTTCTTCGAAAATGAGCAAGGAGTGGCCGTTACAGTCAATGGCGATCGTTATCGGACCATGTTGAACGAATTTTTGTTCACAAAAATTGAAGAGGAGGAAATACAGCTGCACACTATCGATAATGTGCTTAAAAATTGGACCGATCGTGTAGGCTACTGTATGGCCAGCCGAGGCAGCCATTTGAATGAAATTATTTTCCATTATTAACCGGTAGGATTGTACTTTCAAATAAAAAAATAAATTTGAGAAAATATTCAGTAGTTTTTTTTTATAGCATTTTCAAAAAAAAAAGGTTATTTGGCGGACCCTTTAGTTAGTTTATGATCAAGCTTTGGGAAAATATATATGTATCTATTTACAGCGGTTATTTTTTCTGATTTTGTCAGATTATTTCGGTAACGGTATTTTAAGGATAAACGTATTTCAATTATTTCGGTATTTTAGCGATAACGGTATTTTAATGATTTCCTTAACGGTATTTTAAGGATATTGGAATTTTAGTTATATCGGTAACGGTATTTTACGGATAACGGTATTTAAATTATTTCGGTAATTGTATTTTAGGGATAACGATAGTCAGTTGAAAGGGTTTTGAATCGCTAAGGGTAATGTAGCGGCATTGCCTGCCATCCTTGCTATTATCTGTCAACTACTAAAAAATTGCATAAAATAACGTTAAACCTAAAACAAACTAACGAAATAAAGTAAAATTATATTAACCCTAAAATACCCTAACGAAATAACATAAAATAAAGTTAACTTTAAAATAACATAACGATATAACTTGAAATATCGTTAACCTTAAAATAGCCTAACGAAATAATCACAAAATACCGTTTTCCGACACCGATAACCTAATGAAACGGTTGACAACCCTGTTCAAGACGTGTTTGTCAGAAAATATGGAAATTATAGCTTCGAATCGTTTTTGGAAAATTGATATAAAACTTTTATATGAAGCACAAAAAATTGGATTTTATTTTATATTAAATTTTATATGTATTTATATTGTAGGGAAAAATGTAGGGAACCAATTTTTGGATGTAGCGAAAAAGAGGCAGTTTTTATAAAAAAACGTATGGAATTTTAAACATATTTTCTGCCGTCACTGATTGGCAGAGCACTTGTTGCCAGCACTTTTACCACTGGCTAAAGTTCCTTGCCAGCGGTGGTCTGTTTGTCTCTTTCTGACTGGGTACGTTTGTAAGTACAATTTATGTACAAATTTAAAATTAATTCTGGCCCAAAAATGTTAAATATTTAAATAACTACAAACAAAATGTTAAGCAAATTGTTGATTTAAACAAGTTAATCTTTTAATAACTTTAATTAGGTATCATCATTCGTGAAAATATATGGTAGTTGTCAGTAGAGTAAAGTCGATTTGACGAAATACTTTTCCGACTCAAAGAATTTCCATAAAAATTATATTGTTTTGTTGTTGCATATTTTGTTATACATGTTCGTGTAACAAAAATAGAGTAGCATCAGAACTCATACCGTATATGATCAGATCTAGTTAGATTTCAAAAATGGAGAGAAGAAAACAATTTGAGATCAAATTAGATGTGATTAAATCTTGGCAAGTCTGATATTTTAAGATTTGAAGGGCCCGAGTGAAAAAATGTATAAATGGCCTTATGCTTTTCGTCTCAAAATATATTATAATATGTGGTTATATATGGTGTCGTACATAAAAATATGTTAGTATATGTAAGTTATATGGTAAAATATAAAACGATCTATTTTTATAAATTGACCTTTATCGAGACTCTATATTCAATGCCCTCTATGAACCAATTCCTTGATAATCTCTTTTTGGTGGAAAGCTGTCGAAGATGTAGCTGTCAGTGAAAATGCCAGCAGAAAAAATCAATTTTAATTCTTTTTTAAATATTTATTATTTCTCTATCAGCTATGACATTTATTTTTAAATGCAATACCATCTATCAACCACATTAAGGTTATCGACTTATCAAAAATGTATGTACATATATTAAACGAAGTTGTTCCCTATAACTGAACTTAATATATCCAGGTCATTTAAATGCTGGTTTAACGTTTTCCGAATGCTTTAAGAAATAGTATTCAATTATTGGATTTTGAAGTGCAAATTACAAGAAATACTTTAATTTGTTTTGTGAAATTCATATTACACTCAGAGAATTATCTGCATGATATCAATGAATTTTTGCATTAGATCTATGAGTTGTCACTGGAACTTGTAAATTGAATCTTTTCATTAACTTAATGCAATTTTTCATATAATTTAATGAACAATTTCATATTGTTTATTAAAAATTTCATACGATTAACAAAAAAGTTGCATTAAACTTAGTTTCATTAAAACTATGAAGCTTTTTCATTCACATTTCGGAGAAAACTAGTTTAGTAAACAAATGTCATAAAAACTTGTCCAAGAAATTAAATAATTTAAATAAATAATAATTAAATAATTAAATTATTTAAAATTACCACTGCAATTTTTAAATATTGTAGTAAAAAGGGATTTTGGATATCCTATTATTTTAAAATGGTCCTAAAATGGTGGACCAAAAATCCTTTTGTTCAATTTAAGTAAAATATTAGTAGGACTTGCTTTTAATTGTTTTAAAATTCTATTCAAATTTGGGCCTTTGTATCAAAAACATCTTTTCAATGTTTTTAAATTACTGCCGCACAGTGGCTGAAAATCATTTTTCATTGGCCAAATTTCTGTTACTTTTGAACCGATCAAAATATGTTAGTAATTTTTTTTAATGGACAGGCAATTAGTTGAACTTGGCTCAGTTTTAATTTCATTGAAATTGGTTGAGCATTTCTTAACAAATTCAAGGTCAAAGTTGAACTTTTGATTTTTTTAACATTTAACGTGAAATATAGGTTTTTTAATTTTTTTATATATTAAAAAATGTCATATTTAGATTTTAGTAATAATTATAAACATTTTTTGCGATAATGGGAGTTTTTAATGTTTACACTCACAAAACCAAATAGTAAAATAAACTGAAAATGTTGCTATTATTACTTCAAAACTAACCATTTTTGCTGTCAAATTTGCGAATTTGTTTACATTAAAAAAATATTTACACTTAAGAAAACGTTAGTAATATTATCTAAAAATTTTGCTATTACTACAGAAAAATTTATTATTTCTGACAAATTTGTTAATTTTAGCAAAATAAATCTGCTGAACATTAGCGCAATTATTCTGATTTTTTTTTTTAATTTTGATATGAAAATATGGGATTTTATTTATTTTCTTATTTACTAAAACATTCCATATGTGGTTAAAAAAAACCTTTTAAAAAGAAAAACTGCAATAGATTTTAAAATATTTGTAACAATGGGAGGTTTATGTTTATTAATATTTTTCCAAATTTTCTAGAGTTAATTGTTTCATTGCACGCAAGTACTTCTAGGATTATTTTAAATCTCAAAATAAGCTTTGAATCCACTCCTGTTATTTCAGATGCTGTTTCTGGATCTGAAAAGAATCTTCTTGCAGTATTGCCATCATTTGTATTGCCTGGCCCTTATTTGGCTGATCTATAATCAATCCAAATTGGCGATATTCATCTTGAAAATGTTTTTTTTGAACTTCTTAACTCTTTGTTGTTTTCATTGTTTCTTATTGTTCCTGAAGATCCGAAATCCAAATCATAACTGATTTGAAGTATGTGTTCCATAAATCGTATTCTTGCATGTAGCGGTGATAATCCATATTCATAATCATCAGTATTACATAATGATTTTGTCGGGACTTGGTTTAATTGGCTTGATGTCGCTTGGCATATGATGCAGCTGGATGCAGCCTTCATATTAGTCAAAGCCTGGCATACTTTTCCATCTATCATTGTCAGCTTAAAATCGTAGCTTACTTCAATTTGCTGTCCATTTAACTGTAATTGTAAAGGCTTTAGTATTTTGATATGGTCGTTGATAGTTTTAACTTCTTTTTTAATGTCATCATGAGTTTCTTTTTTGAATTCTAATTTGACTGGCCTGCAGTACGTCGTAGAAGATTGTGTCTCATTTTTCCAAATATCCTTTGTTTGCGTTGTACTAGTCGAAGTATTTTCAGAAACTACTTGTTTGTATTTTTTTTCCGTAACAACCATCACATTCCCATTTACAAAAAGAATTAACTTTGTGTTTCCATTTTTTTTTAGCTCATTTCCTTTTATTGATTGTAGCAAGCGTTCAGCTGCGTGATCAAGCAGAGATTGTAGTTGTACCTCTGCCGAAATTGGTGTGATTGTAATAGCGTCCTTTGATGGCAAACAGTCCATTTTAGCAGCGATTATGTGATGATATGCTGGATACATATTTGAGCATTTTTCAATCGCACGCAATCTGAGCTGAATATATTGCAGGTTATTAATTTAAAATCCAGAAATAAGGCTAATGCCTCCTCATTTGTGAACTGTTTTGCATCGTTCGGAGTTGCTATACTCATAAGAATCCGTTTTGTTCTCACTGGACTAGCTTTTACAACTTTTTCAATGATATCCGCTTTTATCAATAGTTTCTCTGATCGTAATTGCTGCAGGAAAGATTCTTTTATACATTCAATTTCATCGTTAAGATTTTTAAGTTTCCGCCTCTTAAATCTATCGCTGCAGTTGTCCACTGATTTGTGTGGTCTTCCAGCCTTATCTTGCTTTGGTTTTTTTGAAGCGACAGTAAGTTGGCCTTCTAACCAGTTTGCACTTTTTATATAGAATTTATATAGAATTTTTGTTTACTATAGCTAACCTCTTTGTAGCTCTTGTATGTCGGTGCTACACGAATTTAAGTTTAATTTTATTTTAACGTAACTAAGAACATCTTCCTGGTTTTTGTTTCTAAAATACTCTTCGGCCAGTTCTTTATAACTTATGCTCTCCATGTTTTTCTGAATATTCCTATTTTCGACTGTTATTGCAGAAATATTTTATACCAATTGATTTCACTTTATTATATGCTTTTTCATAAGACATCATGCCATGTTTCTAGGTAAAATAAAAAGGTATGAAAATAGCAAAAAAAACCCAACGTAGAAATTCCGCCTTGGTAGTGCACAAACTCTTTATTACATTCTTATTTATAAATATATAGAGCAATTCCATATGAAAGCGATTACCTTTTGGACGACCCCTCTCCGATTTTAAAATAAATAGTCTCAATCGATTGCCCAGCAAAAAATAATGTACCCACATATTTTTTTTTTTATAGTGACTGGTTTAGTGGTGGTGTGCACCACTGTCATGTGACAAAATTGAAGAATTCTTCATAAGGGACCTCATTGAAAGTTGTTTTAAAAAAAAACTACTAAAGCGATCGCAACGAGTGATAGCTCGTTGGAAAGGTATTGAATCAGGCTTTAATTGAAAAATAATTATTAGGAAAATTTTATTTTTCAATTAAAGCCTGATTTAATACCTTTCCAACGAGCTATCACTCGTTGCAACTTTCAATGAGGTCCCTTATGAAGAATTCTTCAATTTTGTCACATGACAGTGGTGCACACCACCACTAAACCAGTCACTATAAAAAAAAAAAAAAATATGTAGGTACATTATTTTTTGCTGGGAAATCGATTGAGACTATTTATTTTAAAATCGGAGAGGGGTCGTCCAAAAATTTGCCAATTTCGATCGTTTTCATATGGAATTGTTCTATATTATTACTGGTAATATAATAAATAATGACTATTTGATGCTATAAAATACATAAAGCACAAATTTAACACACCATTGTTTACTTACCGTCATTTGAATTTTTTTTTTAAATATTTTATTAAAATGAGAAAAGTGTCTACCGGCGCGTTTTGGAGGGTGCAAAAGTATATATAGGATTAAAGAGGACACTTCCACCGTTCTCCGGGTGGTACACCCTTCTGTTTACATTAGAAGTTCTATTCCACTGAAATTGAAATTTGACAAAAATATAGTAGTTTAATAAATATTTCAGAACACCCTAAGAATAAACGGTAGTGCTGTGACCACTTACAACAACTAAAGATTACAATCCTACCAACCTTTTAAAAACGACCGCAGGTCAATATCGATGATAATTTGCAAGTAGTAACCATTTATTTTGATAAAAAAAAAAAACAAAAAAATCACCTTTTTCTGAAATTAAAAAAAAGATGGGTTTGACAGTATGCCATGCCCACAATTAGCAATAGTTTGACTTCATTTTTTGGCTACCTCATACTAGCTAACATTAACATTTTAAAAATCGGTGACAAAAGAATATTGGACTTTTGGCCAGTGATATCAAATTTTCAGCCACTGTGTGCCGTTGCTTTAAAGCAACATCTACTTTTAAGATTCGATTATTTCGGACATGATGAAGATATAATAATGCAGTAAAAACCATGCAAAAATTTTAAGTCTTTACACTCACAATATTTTAGCAGTAACTGATTATATTTACCATTTATTACCATTTATTAAAGCAAACTACACATAAATACAGCTTTTCTCTGCCAGTTATTATTTTCATTTAAAATTTTCTTTTTAAAAATAATTATTTATTTGAACCAAAAAGTTAATGATAGTAAATAGAAACTGTTGTTTTTTAATAATTTGGGAGTTCATTTTTGATGGTTAAAATAAAATTAAATCATTTATTTTTAATTATTTAGAAGTTTTTCAAAATTCTCTGTTTTATGTTTTAAAAATAAGAGAAAATTTTTTACGGATTCGGAGTTAATATTTTAATAGTTAAAAAAAAAACTTAAAAATACATTTGATTTGAAAGAAATGTGAGTAGACCGGTTTTTAACTATATATTTAGTAGTTCTAAAGTACATATTAATCTGTTTTCAACCACAAAATCTTGTGAGTGTACAAATAATTAAACAAAAATTTATAACTTTTTTCCAGGGTTGCCATATAATTTATAAAAAAAATTTATTTCTGACATTTTTTATAGCACTTTTCTGAAAAATTATTAATGATAGCGATTCCTATTCTCACTTTCACCATTCACCTCAATTTTCGAATCTCATTATTTCCCGTGTGTTGATTATATGTCCCAATTTGATTTGTGATTTTTTAATATTTGTTAATTGTAAAGACGTTTGAACAATAAAAAATTTCGAAATTTGTATTATTTGAGAGAAAATAAGGTTCGAAAACTGAGGTGAATTGTGAAGGTGAGAATAGGAATCGCTGCCAATATAAAAGTTATATGCTGATTTGATTAAGGGCACATGGAATAATTTTGTGAATGAGAAAAATTTGTTCTGAAATATTTTACTTTTTCCGGTCTTGTAAAAAATTTAATATTCAGAAAGTTACTTCCTTTTCTTTTTGAATATTTTCTTTTAACAAACAAAAAATTTTAAAAAAATTATTCGCCAGTGTTGTCATATTACAGTTTTGAAAAATTTTCTATAAACACCAATATTTTTCGAAAATTCTCAAAAATCGCAAAAATACGATAAATAAAATTGAATATTAGGATTTGATTGATATTTTCTTTACCAACAAATAAAAATCATAGTTTAAAAATATTTAAATTATGTAATAACTTACCCAACCGAATTAAAGCATACACAGGACATACTGAACCAAAATGCCTACATACTTGTCAACTTCCAATTCAGCCAATTAAATGGTAACATCTGCATAGAATTTACTAATAATATTTAACACATATTGTAGAAGATAGATTGATTCATACTTTAACCTCCGTAGTCATAAAAAGATTAAATAGCATTTCAAATACATTTTAGTTAAAACATAAACGTTAGCCTTAAAGACTTTATTTATAAACGAATATTGACTTTTACACAAGGTTTAAAAGGGAAATTTTAAGATAATGTTTATTTATGAATACAGTGTTAAGGCTTAACATGTATTTTAACTAATATGTATTTGAAATATGAATTAAAATTTTTAATGAATATTTTTAGATTCTCCTCAAAAAAAAGTGTTTTGGTTTTTGGAATATAATGCCTCTATACGTTACATCCCCAAAAAAGGAAACCTGTCGGAATGTAAGAACTGGAGGGGCATCACCATCCTTAGTGCAGTTAATAAAGTAGTAGCCCAGATAATAAACAAGATAATATCCGACACTGGCTTTCGGCCCCAAAAGTCTTGTGTAGACCACATCTATAGTCTACGTATAATTTTAGAACAATCCACAGAACATCGCTCACCGCTTTACCTGGTATTTATCGACTTTGAAAAAGCTTTCGATACAATAGCTCAAAACGCTATATGGGGCGCTCTTGCCTGCAAAGGGGTTCCTCCTAAAATCATTAGCCTTACCCAGTCTGTATATTGTGATGTTAAATGCCGTATTGTCCACAATAATGCTCTGAGTAGCAGTTTTAATGTCGTCGCTGGCGTCCGCCAGGGCTGTGTGTTATCACCCTTGCTTTTTAACATCGTTTTAGATGTTATAGTTCGCAATGCTACTAGAGTAAATAGAGGTATCAGCTGGGGTCTCAACCAACAACTCGAGAGCCTTGAGTCCGCAGACGATATCTGCTTACTTTCCCACAGCTATGGAAGTATGAAATCGAAGCTAAAGTGCCTCGAAACAGAGGCAGCAAAAGCTGGCTTGAAAATAAACATTGGCAAGAGTAAAGTAATGCGCTGCAATATCGTGAACAATAACAAATTTCGCATAGGAAATATTGAATTGGAAGAGGTCACGTCATTTTGCTACCTGGGTAGCATTTTAACAAATACAGGTGGTTCCAGCAAGGATGTTGCGTATCGAATATCTAAAGCCAACCAAGCATTCGGTACCCTCCGGTCGATATGGAAATCTTCTGCATTATCCAGGTACACTAAGATAAGCATCTTTAACTCCTGTGTCAAATCTGTGCTGCATTATGCATGCGAGACGTGGAACACAACAGAACACGAGATAAACTCCCTACAAGTGTTTGTTAATCGATGTCTCCGAAGAATCCTAAAAGTTTTTTGGCTTAACACCATATCCAATGGAGAACTTTGGAGACAAACAAACCAGCGGGCAATCCATATAGAAATAATGAATCGCAAATGGCGTTGGATTGGTCACACGCTGCGTAGACCTCCAGGTGACGTTGCCAAAATCGCCATTGAGTGGAACCCACAGGGTAGGACGAGAAGAGTAGGCAGACCGTCTCACACATGGCGCCGTCAACTAAATATAGAAGTCATATCTACTGATCAAAGCTGGCGAGAAGTGAAGAGAATTTCATCCAACCGGTCCGAATGGAATAAATTCGTTGTGGCCCTTTGTTCCCAATAGGAACCACAGGACATAATATATAATATAATAAATACGTCATCTTCAGAACAACTTTAAATAAAAAAACAACAACGTCATCAGTATTTAAAACATCAATATTATCGTCATAAATAAGAGCAACCACAATGCCAGCGGCTAAGCGATGCGATTTGCATTATTAAGACAATTTGGTTAATTTAAACAAAATAAATTTCAATTAGTATTTAATACAAAAAAAAATTGTAAGTAGAAAATTTAAATTTTATATTATTGAGTGATAATATTTGTAATCTTGTTATGAATTTTTGCTTTATATTTTGAACATTTACTTTTTGGCTATATTTCATTTACATTTGAAATTCAGAATATAAAGGGTCCGCCAAATAATTTTTTTTTTTTGAAAATGCAAAAAAAAAAACTACTGAATATTTTCTCAAATTTCTTTTCTTATTTGAAAGTACAATCCTTCCGGTTTATGGTTTTTTATAGAAATAAACAACTGTTTAACTAAAAAAAATGTTCACGACAAATGTCGAAATTTGATAACGTATTTTTTAATCAACTACTTAAAAATTTCTATAACGTAAAGAAACGAATTTTACAGAATAGGCCTTTGTCAACAAATTTAGACAAAATCACTGAATATATTACACTCCTGATAGGTAACTATAATGAAATTGTAGATTATACAAAAACTAATTCGAACAACTTGTCAGAAGCTGACAAATCGAAAATTTTGGCTAAAGTTTATCACTGTAACCACATTTTTAAAGAATGTTTTGCTAAACTAGATTGTAAAATAAAAATATCGGGAAAATATAAACTTGTTAATAGATGTAGATCAAGACGTTTTGATTTAAAGTAACTTAAAAAAGAAAGTAAAGATAGCACCGAAACTAAAGACGAAATGGCAACAATTGAAGCAGAGAAATCGTACATTGGCATGTGTGCTTCGATTATAAGAGAAAATTACGATGGCAAACCTCTGACCTTAGAATCTTTTTTGAACAAAGTATAACTAATTGATTAATTGACTGAACCGAATTTAGATGCAACCTTTCTATCATTTTTAAAGTCCAAACCAGAGGCAAAAGCTAGCGAAACCTTGTCTGAAAACATAAGTTCAGTAAATGACATAAAAACCGACCCCAAGGAAATTATAGCAAAGTTAGTGGTTGAGCAGACAACCGAATCAAAGGAACAGCAGGTTTCAGTAGACCGGACACATAATAGAAATAGGAAAAATAATTTATACCATGGCAACGATTTTCGTTTTCGTAACAATTCATATCGGAGCAATACCCCCAATCATTTTCGTAATAACTCCTATTGTGGAAATAAACGTGGAATTTTTCACAGTCGTTACTACGCTAGGTCAAACTGTAACTCAGTTAATAACAATCATTTTCAAAACAATTATCGTGGAAATAATAGAAATCGCTTTCGCATAAGAACAAAAATTCAAGGGCTTCAGTAAGGACTTTAAACGCGAAAGCCCCTTAACAATCGCTGTTGAGGGGGGAAGAAAATCCACACTAGACCAACAAACTTATCTAAAATCCGTTTATAGTTTTTAACCTCAATTATGCTGAATTCATCAAATTAAACTGCGTGTACATTTCTCGTCGATACACAGGCAGACATTACACTAATAAAAATTTCTTGCCTAAACCCAAACGTTATTTGGAATAAAAATTAAATTGTTAGCATTACCGGTATAACGCCAAATGCTATAACCTCGGCAGGAACAATTTGCACAAATTCAGATTATTTAATTCAACAAATTTGTCACTTTGTCAGTGACGATTTTAATATACCCTCTAATGGAATATTAGGCAAAGATTTTCTTAAAGATAATAGGTGCAAAATTGATTACGAAATTATGACTTTAACAGTTTCTATAGAGAATGAAAGATTAACAATACCCATACTATTCGGAACAAAAAATTTTACTTGTATAATACCACCAAGATGTGAAGTATTTCGTATTTTTAATTTACGTAACGTTGAAGAACCTATGTTCGTCGATTGTCAAGCAATTTCCAAAGGTGTTTTTATAGGAAGGGGATTATATATTCAAAAAACCGAGTGTTATGTTTAGTCAACACTACTGACGAATTTAAATGTGTTCAAAACGGTAGAGTCAAAACGGAAAAACTACAAACTTTTACATACGTATATTCAATCAATGAAAACAGGATAGACGATGATCGGTTAAATAAGTTAAAGGATATACTTCAAAATCAAATGACAGACGACGTTCAGAATGATTTAATGCCATTGTGTGACATTTACGCATATATTTTTGCATTAAAAGATGACAATAAATAACTTTTACGAGCAAAAATTCAGATTAGTCGATGCATCGCCGGTTTACACCAAAAATTGCAGACTTGCACATACGAAGAAAGACGAAATAAATAAACAAGTTAATACTTTATTGGGAAATGATATGATAGAACCAAGTAGTTCAAATTTTATCAGTCCCTTAATTCTAGTACCAAAAAAGAGATCGGATGGGCCAAAAAGTTATCGAAAGTTGGATACCCTCCATCTCGTGCCGTAGATAAAAAACTTATCGCAGATCAATTTCCGTTAACCCGCATTGACGACATTCTAGATAATTTTGACTTATTTTCTGGACTTCATCAAATTCCATTGCATCCAGACTCCCATGATGTTACTTCGTTTAGCACCGACAAAGGATCTTTTCGCTGGAAGGTGTTACCATTTGGACTGAACATAGCACCAAACTCTTTTTCTAGGATGAGGACAATTGTGTTTTCTGGCCTCATGTACAATAAAGCTTTTCTATACGTCGCCGACATAATTATTGGAGGTTGTAGTAAACATCATTTAAATAACTTATAAGATATTTTTGAAATTTTACGTAAACATAATTGAAAGGTAAATAAACACTTATAAATGTAATTTATTTTGATCTGAAGTAACTTTCCTTGGTCATAAATGTACAGCAGATGGTATATTACCGGACGATTCGAAAATTAGCGCTATTTCAAATTACACTGTACCGTCAGACAAGGACGCGGGAAAACGTTTTGTAGCTTTCGCCAATTATTACCGGCGATTTATTCCGAATTTTGCTGTTTTAGCATCACCGTTGAACAAGAAAAAATTTTCATTTTATTTAGAACTAAAAATGTCAGAACTCGTTTGATAAGCTTAAATCAGCCCTAATATCTCCGAATATTTTACAATACCCAGAATTCACAAAACCGTTTGTAATCACAGTGGATGCATCGAAACTCGGATGTGGAGCAATATTGAGTCCGAGTTTTGATGGTAACGACTTGCCGATATATTTTGCCTAAAAATCGTTTACACAAGCTGAGCCGAAAAAACCTGTTATTGAGCTCGAACTATTAGCAATTAATTTTACAATAATGATTCAATCAATGATTTAAAAAACACAAATAATCAGGTATTTGCTGTGACGACACGTGCAATGACAGGTATGAAAATAGCAATAAAGCTAATTTAAGCAAATCTATAAAACCCAACGATAATTTTGATTTAAAAACTTACGACAAATTTTGTCATGACTTTATTAAGAATATACCAAAAATAAAAACAGAAATAGTTGATTCAGAAGGAAACGTTATAAAAATGCGCATACAAGTTATTGAAACTATCGTGATTGATGCTGTGATAAAAACTAACTTATTCTTTATTTACTTGTTCTTTTTTGTATAAAAGAACGTTTTCTTATGCTATTTACAGTTTTTATTTAATATTTTCGCTTACGTTACTAACCTATTTAATTATTTTGTTGATTTGCCCACTATCTGTGTACCAAAATTTAATAAAATCCTTTAAGCCATATAAAAGATAACAAAAAGTGGGCGTAAAACTGCCACGCCCACCATGTCTTAATCTATTATAGCAAATAGTGTTTATGAGTCATCCCAATATCTGTGTACCAAATTTCAATAAAATCTGTTCAGCCATATAGAAGATAGTGAAGATGTGGGCGTAAAAGTGCCACGCCTACAATATCTAAATTTGATATAACTTAAAGTGCTTATCTGTGACATCTCTTTCTGGGTACCAAATATCAATTGCATCGGTAAAGCCATATCGAAAATAGTGAAAAAGTGGGCGTAAAAGTGCCACGCCCATCATATAAAAATTTCATATAGCCTATAATTCCTTCCAGACCGCCCACTATCTATGTATCAAATTTGAATAAAATCGGTTCGGCCATATAGAAGATAGTGAAGATGTGGGCGTGAAAGTGCCACGCCCACAATATCTAAATTTGATATAACTTAAAGTGCTTATCTGTGACATCTCTTTCTGGGTAACAAATATCAATTGCATCGGTAAAGCCATATCGAAAATAGTGAAAAAGTGGGCGTAAAAGTGCCACGCCCATCATATAAAAATTTCATATAGCCTATAGTTCCAACAGACATAAGGTTTACAGCGCGGAGTGGCTCAAAAACAATTCATTTTTTAAAATATTTTCTAACCAAGATTTGAAAAATCACGGTATTAAAACGTTAAAAACTTTAGATATAATTCTAAAAGAACGGCCTCACATTATAACGGAGGAAAATGAGAAGCAAAAACTAATGCAAATTCATCATAACGACCCTATAATTGGCGGACATTGTGGACAAAAGAAATTCGGACAAAGTAATACTGGAAAAGAATGACACGTGAAAATTGTAATTTTAACAAAGGTAAACCATCAAATACGGAAGAACTGGTACTTACACCGACTCCAACAGCAGCATTCGACGTAATAGTCTTATACACAATAGGGCCATTACCCCATTCTAACTTCGGTAATAAATACGCATTGACATTGATATGTGACTTGTCAAAATATTTAGTCACCATAGCTACACCTGGCAAGTCAGCACGTACTGTTGCTAGTGCAATATTCGAAAGTTTTATATTAGTCAACGGAAAAATGAATACGATAAAGACTGATTTAGGAACAGAATTAAAATATGAAATTTTTTCTGAACTTTGTAAATTTTTAAAAATAGAAATAAAATTTTCAACCACCCTATGGTTAATGGGACCGGTTCTGCGTGTGACACAGGATCGGTCCCTTCGTGCCAGAGACCGGTCCTCTGCTAAGCCCTACCCTATGTAAACAACTGGCAACTTTAACATTGGCTTGTCATAGGAAGGGCCATTTGTCCTGCTTTAAACCACACACAGAGAAAAATTTAGCTATCTGCCAAATGAAATTCGGTAACTACGACTCAAATTCAGTTGTTACGAATGTCAGTCTGTTGTTAAAACTGAACATTAGTTTTCACAACAAAGTTCGGTTAATTCAACTGAATTTAAGTTACAACACGTCAAATATTCGAAAATCTAATGTTAATATCGTTGGTCTAACTGAATTTATAAGTTATTACCGTTAAAATACACTTATCAATTCGGTTGGCACTTTATTTTTCTGTGTGCACATAGTGGCATGCCACAGGACTAACCAAAGATGGGCATACCACAAGACGGTTGCAAAAGGACCCTATCGTATAAAATAAACGAAAACTAAGCAGCTTCCAATGGGTAAAATTCTGGCCAACTGGCTTTTTCGTGTTAATAAGCATTCTGGTTAAGTGGTATGTCCTACCTTTACCAGTCCCAAGATTGGTAATTTTAGGACAACTGACACTGCTTAACCCACTTCAGTATTAAATTATACCAGTCCTGTGATAAGTCCTTCTCTAACCAGTCACTTTTAGGTCAATTGACTTCTCATTCCCCATAGGGCAGTTATCATCGCCAAACCATAGGCACAGTGGAGCGTAACTATCGTGTTTCAATGAATATATTCGAGCATACATCAGGGAAAATATATCCGATTGGGATACTTATCTAAAATACTTTTCTTTCTATCACAACACTTCATCAAACACGGTTTTACAACAAGTTCACACCTTTCAAACTAGTTTTTGGAAAAAAAAATCACAATGCCAATTGAGAAAAATGCAGATTTAGATCCAGTGTACAATACAGATAATTATAGCAAAGAAATTAAATACAGATTACAAAAAACGGATATACTTGCAATACAATTGATAGATAAACATAAAGAAAGAAACAAAAAATTTCATGATAAAACTGCCAAGCCAAGCCAATCCAATTAAAAATTAATGATTCTGTTCTATTGCAAAAGGAACCATACATTGTTCCAAAAATAGATAGTGCCAATGTAACAACTTAAAACAAAATTACAAAAAAGTAAAAACTGTACATAAAAAACGAATAAGAAAATCTTAAAAATCAATTATTTTCATTGTATAACATATTTTTTTATTTATAATGCTATAAACACATAGACGACTGCAGCTACACGACTACAGCCTGTCAAAAATAAAATACACACGTTTATATGAAAACGATTATTTTGGCACCAACACAACTACACGGCTACCCGACTACTTTTGCCGCTGTAGTCAACTTAGGATAATTTCTATTTTTGTTGGCTGCAAAACAAAAATAGTGTTGACAATAAAACAATATATGTAACAAATTAGTGCTTAAAAATATTTTATTTTGTTAAACACAAAAAACGTCGCAACATTAAATGGTATAATTGCATTAATATTCAAGAGGGGTTATATAAATTTATTTTCACGTTATAATAATGTATTATAAATAAGTAATTGTATTTTTAAGTGAACTTTATATACGTGTCTACAACCAAGCATGTTGTTCTATTTTAATAAAGAAAAAAAAAGATGTAATTGGCACTACTGAAACAAAAATACATTTGTATCAGGGATGTTAAATGGAGTTTTCAATTTTGTACCAACATCCAAAAAAATTTGTACTTTTTGGACGTTGACGGTACCATTTTTTTTAAATTTATTAAAACAACAAAAAAAAAAAATACATAAAATTTCTCTTGTACAGAAAAAAAAAAACAAAACCTTCCAATAACATACATTATATGTATGAATAAAATAAGGCATAAAAAAGTCTTATGAATATATGAGACCAAATCATGGAATTATTTGTTTAGTTAATAAACTATTTGGAATTTCTACATCATAGCAGCATAAATTTGTCGCTCTTAACCAATCCTTAGTCTGTATGAGACTTGATAATGTTGGCTAATGTAGTCTGTTTCTTTCCTTAGTTTTTATTATATTTTGAAAAGAAAAAAACTCTTTCCACATTTGCAGACCAGTGTGGAATGGATAAAATTCCAGCAACGACTAGAAATGTCTGGAAACATATTGACATTCAGTTCATTTTGAAAATTAGCTACTACCGACCAAAAACTACAGACGTTTTAATTTTTTAACGACTTCAGTTAAAAAAATTTTAGTTTTTACTCTGGCTCAAGTAATATTTTTACTAAGAAGACAAGAATGGAGCAAAATTAATGATTAATCGGTTTTTTGTTAAAGTTCTGCCTATTATGGAGGCTATAACTATTCTAAAACATTGGGTTCTGATGAGATCTTTAACCAGATCGAAATACTAGTATTAACCTAGCTAATATGTTTGATTTGCTTTATTTTTGTAAATATACGGAGGTTGAGAGCTCGTTCTAAATTAAACATATATAAGATTGTTTGGAATTTTCTTTCATTTCTTTAACAATAATTTAATTTTCGTTTGAGTTTGAATTTTAACGTCTTTTTCAGACAATTGCAGTTAATACTATAATTAATATGCAATTTTATTTAATTTAATTGTGAAAGGCGTGGTAGAGAAGAATGAGTGTATTTTCTAAAAATCATAACTACATTGCAAATATTCAATTTTTTCTGAATCAGACTGCGCAGTTTCTGGTATTGAACGTTCGTCAGTGACACTGTTTTTTTTGAATTTTTGAATAATGTAATATTTGTTATGTTTTTATTTGTTCGATTGCGTCTATATGAAATTTTTCTGTGCAATCACTGACCGTGGTATAGATAAACTGATTTCTAATGCCAAATGCACTCGCACTACACGTTAGACAGAGCGCTTTAGCCCTCGGAGCTATAGTTAGGTCGAGTTTTGTTGTGATTAAAACTAGTTTTATTCAATACACGGTGTTTTTGTTCTTGCATACATAATCTCAGAAGTACAACTCCAACAACACAACAGTTCTATTTTTAGAAACTCACCTCACTCTAATGTCCACTGTTTTCCCATATGTTATAAGTGATGCCATATCTATATATCAATTTTCACTTCTTCAGAATTTTAATAAATTCAAAATAAAAGTGAAGTTGGCTGCAACAAGTGTCAATATATGTAAGAGCTGCCAGATAAATTTTGTAAAAAATCGTAAATTTTTAATCGATATTAAAAAAAAAAAAATTGCCAACTTTATTCTTCAAAATCCTTAAAATGATGATAAATCGTAAAATCTGGCGGATATAGTCGCATATATTTTAAGAGCTCATTACATAAAACGAATAAATGCAATGAAAAAGGACACAATAACAATTTGTTTGCTATACTAAAAATTCAAAAAGGGGAAAAATTAAAAATTTTTAAATTGTACCAAATGAGTCGCGGTAGTACCACGGTACTCTAGAAGGTCAAAATGTACCAAAAAAAAGTACAATTGTACCAACTTTAACATCCCTGATTTGTATAAAAAAAAGCTGTTGATATTTTTAAATTGAATCGTGATCAGCTGTTTACTATGCTGCTGTCGTTTCCAAAATAATAAGTAGCTGACCACACGGCGACGATTGCAGTCAACGGCATTTGCAGTCGTGTAGCTCTGCAGTCTGCTGTGTTCTATGTGTTTATAGCATAATGCTATAAACACATAGACGACTGCAGCTACACGACTACAGCCTGTCAAAAATAAAATACACACGTTTATATGAAAACGATTATTTTGGCACCAACACAACTACACGGCTACCCGACTACTTTTGCCGCTGTAGTCAACTTAGGTTAATTTCTATTTTTGTTGGCTGCAAAACAAAAATAGTGTTGACAATAAAACAAAATATGTAACAAATTAGTGCTTAAAAATATTTTATTTTGTTAAACACAAAAAACGTCGCAACATCAAATGGTATAATTGCATTAATATTCAAGAGGGGTTATATAAATTTATTTTCACATTATAATAATGTATTATAAATAAGTAATTGTATTTTTAAGTGAACTTTATATACGTGTCTACAACCAAGCATGTTGTTCTATTTTAATAAAGAAAAAAAAGATGTAATTGCCACTACTGAAACAAAAATGTATTTGTATCAGGGATGTTAAATGGAGTTTTCAATTTTGTACCAACATCCAAAAAAAATTGTACTTTTTGGACGTTGACGGTACCATTTTTTTTAAATTTATTAAAACAACAAAAAAAAAAATACATAAAAATTCTCTTGTACAGAAAAAAAAACAGAACCTTCCAATAACATACATTATATGTATGAATAAAATAAGGCATAAAAAAGTCTTATGAATATATGAGACCAAATCATGGAATTATTTGTTTAGTTAATAAACTATTTGGAATTTCTACATCATAGCAGCATAAATTTGTCGCTCTTAACCAATCCTTAGTCTGTATGAGACTTGATAATGTTGGCTAATGTAGTCTGTTTCTTTCCTTAGTTTTTATTATATTTTGAAAAGAAAAAAACTCTTTCCACATTTGCAGACCAGTGTGGAATGGATAAAATTCCAGCAACGACTAGAAATGTCTGGAAACATATTGACATTCAGTTCATTTTGAAAATTAGCTACTACCGACCAAAAACTACAAACGTTTTAATTTTTTAACGACTTCAGTTAAAAAAATTTTAGTTTTTACTCTTGCTCAAGTAATATTTTTACTAAGAAGACAAGAATGGAGCAAAATTAATGATTAATCGGTTTTTTGTTAAAGTTCTGCCTATTATGGAGGGTATAAATTTTCTAAAACATTGGGTTCTGATGAGATCTTTAACCAGATCGAAATACTAGTATTAACCTAGCTAATATGTTTGATTTGCTTTATTTTTGTAAATATACGGAGGTTGAGAGCTCGTTCTAAATTAAACATATATAAGATTGTTTGGAATTTTCTTTCATTTCTTTAACAATAATTTAATTTTCGTTTGAGTTTGAATTTTAACGTCTTTTTCAGACAATTGCAGTTAATACTATAATTAATATGCAATTTTATTTAATTTAATTGTGAAAGGCGTGGTAGAGAAGAATGAGTGTATTTTCTAAAAATCATAACTACATTGCAAATATTCAATTTTTTCTGAATCAGACTGCGCAGTTTCTGGTATTGAACGTTCGTCAGTGACACTGTTTTTTTTGAATTTTTGAATAATGTAATATTTGTTATGTTTTTATTTGTTCGATTGCGTCTATATGAAATTTTTCTGTGCAATCACTGACCGTGGTATAGATAAACTGATTTCTAATGCCACATGCACTCGCACTACACGTTAGACAGAGCGCTTTAGCCCTCGGAGCTATAGTTAGGTCGAGTTTTGTTGTGATTAAAACTAGTTTTATTCAATACACGGTGTTTTTGTTCTTGCATACATAATCTCAGAAGTACAACTCCAACAACACAACAGTTCTATTTTTAGAAACTCACCTCACTCTAATGTCCACTGTTTTCCCATATGTTATAAGTGATGCCATATCTATATATCAATTTACACTTCTTCAGAATTTTAATAAATTCAAAATAAAAGTGAAGTTGGCTGCAACAAGTGTCAATATATGTAAGAGCTGCCAGATAAATTTTGTAAAAAATCGTAAATTTTTAATCGATATTAAAAAAAAAAAAATTGCCAACTTTATTCTTCAAAATCCTTAAAATGATGATAAATCGTAAAATCTGGCGGATATAGTCGCATATATTTTAAGAGCTCATTACATAAAACGAATAAATGCAATGAAAAAGGACACAATAACAATTTGTTTGCTATACTAAAAATTCAAAAAGGGGAAAAATTAAAAATTTTTAAATTGTACCAAATGAGTCGCGGTAGTACCACGGTACTCTAGAAGGTCAAAATGTACCAAAAAAAGTACAATTGTACCAACTTTAACATCCCTGATTTGTATAAAAAAAAGCTGTTGATATTTTTAAATTGAATCGTGATCAGCTGTTTACTATGCTGCTGTCGTTTCCAAAATAATAAGTAGCTGACCACACGGCGACGATTGCAGTCAACGGCATTTGCAGTCGTGTAGCTCTGCAGTCTGCTGTGGTCTATGTGTTTATAGCATAATGCTATAAACACATAGACGACTGCAGCTACACGACTACAGCCTGTCAAAAATAAAATACACACGTTTATATGAAAACGATTATTTTGGCACCAACACAACTACACGGCTACCCGACTACTTTTGCCGCTGTAGTCAACTTAGGTTAATTTCTATTTTTGTTGGCTGCAAAACAAAAATAGTGTTGACAATAAAACAAAATATGTAACAAATTAGTGCTTAAAAATATTTTATTTTGTTAAACACAAAAAACGTCGCAACATCAAATGGTATAATTGCATTAATATTCAAGAGGGGTTATATAAATTTATTTTCACAGTTATAATAATGTATTATAAATAAGTAATTGTATTTTTAAGTGAACTTTATATACGTGTCTACAACCAAGCATGTTGTTCTATTTTAATAAAGAAAAAAAAGATGTAATTGCACTACTGAAACAAAAATGTATTTGTATCAGGGATGTTAAATGGAGTTTTCAATTTTGTACCAACATCCAAAAAAAATTGTACTTTTTGGACGTTGACGGTACCATTTTTTTTAAATTTATTAAAACAACAAAAAAAAAATACATAAAAATTCTCTTGTACAGAAAAAAAAAACAGAACCTTCCAATAACATACATTATATGTATGAATAAAATAAGGCATAAAAAGTCTTATGAATATATGAGACCAAATCATGGAATTATTTGTTTAGTTAATAAACTATTTGGAATTTCTACATCATAGCAGCATAAATTTGTCGCTCTTAACCAATCCTTAGTCTGTATGAGACTTGATAATGTTGGCTAATGTAGTCTGTTTCTTTCCTTAGTTTTTATTATATTTTGAAAAGAAAAAAACTCTTTCCACATTTGCAGACCAGTGTGGAATGGATAAAATTCCAGCAACGACTAGAAATGTCTGGAAACATATTGACATTCAGTTCATTTTGAAAATTAGCTACTACCGACCAAAAACTACAAACGTTTTAATTTTTTAACGACTTCAGTTAAAAAAATTTTAGTTTTTACTCTTGCTCAAGTAATATTTTTACTAAGAAGACAAGAATGGAGCAAAATTAATGATTAATCGGTTTTTTGTTAAAGTTCTGCCTATTATGGAGGGTATAAATTTTCTAAAACATTGGGTTCTGATGAGATCTTTAACCAGATCGAAATACTAGTATTAACCTAGCTAATATGTTTGATTTGCTTTATTTTTGTAAATATACGGAGGTTGAGAGCTCGTTCTAAATTAAACATATATAAGATTGTTTGGAATTTTCTTTCATTTCTTTAACAATAATTTAATTTTCGTTTGAGTTTGAATTTTAACGTCATTTTCAGACAATTGCAGTTAATACTATAATTAATATGCAATTTTATTTAATTTAATTGTGAAAGGCGTGGTAGAGAAGAATGAGTGTATTTTCTAAAAATCATAACTACATTGCAAATATTCAATTTTTTTCTGAATCAGACTGCGCAGTTTCTGGTATTGAACGTTCGTCAGTGACCCTGTTTTTTTTGAATTTTTGAATAATGTAATATTTGTTATGTTTTTATTTGTTCGATTGCGTCTATATGAAATTTTTCTGTGCAATCACTGACCGTGGTATAGATAAACTGATTTCTAATGCCACATGCACTCGCACTACACGTTAGACAGAGCGCTTTAGCCCTCTGAGCTATAGTTAGGTCGAGTTTTGTTGTGATTAAAACTAGTTTTATTCAATACACGGTGTTTTTGTTCTTGCATACATAATCTCAGAAGTACAACTCCAACAACACAACAGTTCTATTTTTAGAAACTCACCTCACTCTAATGTCCACTGTTTTCCCATATGTTATAAGTGATGCCATATCTATATATCAATTTTCACTTCTTCAGAATTTTAATAAATTCAAAATAAAAGTGAAGTTGGCTTCAACAAGTGTCAATATATGTAAGAGCTGCCAGATAAATTTTGTAAAAAATCGTAAATTTTTAATCGATATTAAAAAAAAAAAAATTGCCAACTTTATTCTTCAAAATCCTTAAAATGATGATAAATCGTAAAATCTGGCGGATATAGTCGCATATATTTTAAGAGCTCATTACATAAAACGAATAAATGCAATGAAAAAGGACACAATAACAATTTGTTTGCTATACTAAAAATTCAAAAAGGGGAAAAATTAAAAATTTTTAAATTGTACCAAATGAGTCGCGGTAGTACCACGGTACTTTAGAAGGTCAAAATGTACCAAAAAAAGTACAATTGTACCAACTTTAACATCCCTGATTTGTATAAAAATATATTTTTAAATTGAATCGTGATCAGCTGTTTACTATGCTGCTGTCGTTTCCAAAATAATAAGTAGCTGACCACACGGCGACGATTGCAGTCAACGGCATTTGCAGTCGTGTAGCTCTGCAGTCTGCTGTGGTCTATGTGTTTTATAGCATAAGGCTTATACATATACCAAATACACAAAACTAAAACAAAAATTAATAAAAAATAAAAAGTTTTAAATAAAAGTAATTTACACATCCATACATA